>JAMKCH010008581.1:0-36756 GCA_023653785.1 Ophioderma brevispina
ACTGAAGACTACCTGTCAACACAGAACACACTGTAAAAATGATTGATAAACGCGTGTTTGTGCATATACTTGATTTGTAAAAGTACAGGAGGCATTGCATGCGATTTAAGTGTTTATTAAACTGTTATCAATAATTTCCTACAGTGCAAACAAACCTCGCTATATATCTGATAAAATAGAGTTCAGGTGGCTCTGAGAAGAGCCGTTCAGTGAAGACTGCCTCTTGTAAACCGAGAATAAGCAGACCTTGCCTATCTGCTAAACTGCATTAAAGGAGCTAGTGTTAACAACAAAATAGGTTGCCCCTATACCTATTTGTGTTATTAGGCTGTTCCTGACCTAACTAGTGCATTTAATTTTGAAGCATTTTTTTTTCCAGAATGACATGCAAGAAAGAAGCACCCACAATTTCAGAGCCTAACAGCCTAGTTAGTGGCTTACAACCTAAATGAGTGTATTAATTAAAAACAAAGCCATAGGCTGCGTGATTTCAAAATGTGTGCCAAAAAACGTGGAAAGTGAAAGGTGGATTAAGAAGTAGCACTAAAGTAAATGTTCCTCCAGCTTGGTGTAGGCAACTCATACTTAACAATTGTTTCCATTACCTATTTTTAAAGACAATGGGCAGGACCATCCCACTACTAGATTCTCTTCTGATTTATTTAAGCTCAAACTTCAGCGCTGTAAAACTGAAGCACATATGGCTTTTTATTTTAATCGTGTTGTGCACCTTTGGAATCAGTTGCCTTTGTCCACCAGGTTAGCAGATTCCTTCTCCTCCTTCAAGTCCGGGGTCATTGATTTTCTGAAATCTCATTTTTTTCCAAAATTTTTGTCCTGATAATGTCTGCTCTTGGAGCTCTTATTGTAGATGCTCTAGTTGCGGGGTTATTTAATTTGGGGTGGGTATCCATTTATATTTGAAAGGTGGGATGGTCCTAGAGGTGATTTTGCACCTGTTTGTTCCATTCTTTTTGCTGGCATTTTACCCTGTTTTCTTTGTTTTTGGTCAGTTTGTGCAATATTTTTTAATCATTTGAAAATTTATATGCTATGTACATGTTTATGCCAGTGAAGAAGTGTGATAAATAAATAAATAAATAAACATTAAAGAAAAAATGCCGCTGATAATATTTTATCAAGCAATTGTGGTTAGAATTTAGGGCTTTTTATGGAAGAGTTAAGACAATTATGACTGATAAATGTAAATTGTTTGTAATGATAAAAAACAAGAAAAACAAAGTATCTGCCGAGCTCAATCACTTTGAAATTAGACATCTCTTTCCAAACAGACACACTTCTCAGCTCCAACAGAGTAAGGCCATTAGAAGCATTTCGAGCAAAACACTGCGCCTAAAAACAACATTTTTACTGAGCTCAGTTTCGTTTGAATGTTATGGGACTTTTGACGAAGGATTACAGCAAGTTCTGACGCAGAAAGAGTTGGATAGCTCTACAGTCATTCCCCCTGAACTAAAGGGATCATTGAAAGCGCTTGTGGGGTGGAAAAAATGTTTTCTGACCTTCCTTTATCAAGATAAGTCGTAATGTTCTGTGAAACACTGCTTTGGGATACAGAATAAATGTTGAAAATTCATGTTATTAAACAACTAAATAATGGAGAATAAAGCGAATGAGTAGCTTCCATATTTTAGATATTACTTAATTATGGAAGTCGAAATCACCTAACGATATTAATATTCATGATGTTATCATAACTGGCTTATAATGTATAAATCATACAATGAAAACTTGCTTATAATGCATATATATGCAATTGCTTCTTCTTTGGCATATGTTAGGTGTAATGTGCCCGCAGGTGTTTGATCAGGTAAGACATCTGTTTAACTAAAAGTACATTGTCTGTGAAAATAACTGATAAGCGGTGAACGTTCAAAAGTACACCACGTTATTTGTCTACAGAAGACTGGTGATTGGATGCCAAACAGTATTGAATCATGAATGATGAAAACTTAATGTTTGCAGTAGTAGTTACTGAACACATATCATCCGCATTCCTGGATCAATTACTAAAACTGGTGTGTATAGTGTAAATCTCATGTATCTCTAAAAGCCGCAGTAAATGGAGAACTGCTTTCATAGTTAAACTGGACACGAAAAAAGCGGAAAAGAGAGTAAATACTTCTCAAAAGGAATATTAGGAAGAAAACTATTTGTAATTTTGGGTAAAATGTTCTATCAACCTACTCTACTAAATATACATATACAGTATGATACATGACAAAGCCCAGAACTGAACATATCATCAGTCATGCACATTTTTTATAGTCCATTTTTCTCAATCTCCGTGCAGTTAATACATATTTGTTACGTTAAACGCACCTTTTACGCACGCGTCAGAATTTGCCCCAGGCGTTATGCGGCGGTATATAACGTGCCGGCTTTTGCCAGTGATCTCGGTTCTTAGTGTGCCCCCAATCTTGAATATTTCCCGTGGACGTCACTGCATGGAGGTTGAGAAACGCGGGTATACAGTTTCCCTATCTCCCCATTTCCTCATCACATTCCGTTCCACCTTACCCTATTTACTTTTTTTGAGAATATCTGTTCATGGTTTTCACTTTTACCTAAATCGTTTTTTTTTACCCAACGAGTTTCGTTTCCTTTCTCCCTCCCGTTCTTCTCAATTTTGATGTGTTTTATTCCGTAAACACCATAATTGTGGTATAAGATTTTTTGTTTTACTGTAATCTATTATCATTATTGTAAGTAACCAATTTTTTTGTACATCCTGTGTACTTAGTTTTTGTATAAAAAATACTCCTTAGCAGTTGGATTTCTTAGCCCCTTGTGTGTGTTACTCTGTCGTTGTCTTTATTGCTTTCGTCTTGTTATTGTCAACAGACTGTACGTAATTTGTATGTCTTACGCCCCTTATAGTTTTACTCTGTCCTTGTCTTTATGCTTTAGTCTTTGTCGACTTTTCAAACATCTGTTACAGGTATTGTTTCACTTCGTATATACCCGGGTTATCATTGCTCTCGTCTAACTTCCTTCCTTTTCAACACCGTCCACACTCAGCAAACCATCTCAAGTTTCCCCGCTCTCTCGCGCGCACGCTGCTCTCTCTCTCGTCTCTCTATAACCCCCCTCGCTATTCTTTTCAATTTGACCTATTCTTTCAGTATGCCATGCCTGGCTATGACGAAAGGCCATTAACCCACCGATTTCAGGGACGACGACGTTCGCGCATCATAATTGAATTTTCACCAACACGAAATTGAACATCATCAAACTTAATTCCTTTTGCATCAATCGTACTCCAAGACATATCATCTCAAAACAATTTGTGACACACCCATCCTAACCACACACACAAAAACTCTGGTTCTGCCTCCCGCCTATACACAATGACGACAGCGTGAACACACTAAGAAAAACATCAAAGCAACGATCAGTTTCCATATTCTATTCAACCTGCCGTAGTATACAAAATCATTTGAAGAAATCACTAACTCCGTGATCCTCAACCACTCTTTATCTGTCTTAGCATTTTCAGAAACCTGGCTTATGACACCATGTCACCACCTCACTTTAATGGGGACTCCACGTACATTTCCAGGAGCAATCACTGGCAGAGGAAGAGGAAGGGGAGTTTGTCTTTACATAAAAAAATCACCTCTCATACAAATAATCGACACAAACACCAGAACCAGGAATTTTACTCACTTTTCATCGAACGCACCATAACACCAACAATATTACCCAAAACACATAAACTGTCGAGTTATTTACAGGACTGCAGAACACACAATACAAAAATTTTAACAAGAGCTTCGAGCAGTCCTCACTGAACTAAATAAACCAACCGTGACGTCTATATTGTCGGTGACTTAATGTCAATCTCTCAATATTCCACTCCTCCACACATCAATGACTTTATTAACACATCACTTGCAAATCTATATCCCAAAATTAACAGACCTACAGGAATTACGATAACACAGCCACGATCATTGATAACATTATAACCAACTCCACTGACACAGACTCACCCAGTGATATTTGTCACTGACACCACAGATCACTTCCCAATATTCCACATTACATCACTTAAGCAAACATGCCCACAAACAACAATCACTAAACGTGACTACAGAGATCACAACCTTCGCACATTTAACCGTGAATCAACACTGAATCATGGGGAAATTATCACAGAAAATGACCCTAAACATAGCGTCTAGCAACTACATTACAACTTATAAGAAACATTACAACGAACATTCCCACTTGACAAAAAGAAGACCCTAAAAAATCGGAACCATAAACAGCCTGGATGACAACAGCAAATTCAAGTCAATCAAACACAAGCACGGCCCTATAAAACATACCTGAGAAAAACACACCGCACACAAACAACAATAAAAACAATACAAAAACAATTTAACCACAGTATTCGTCTGCCAAGAAAAAAACACAACACAGAACGAATTCAGAAACTCAAAAATGATATCACCAAACCTGGACCATTCCTCAACAACAGTCTAGGTAGGAAGGTATCAACTAATCAAATCCCTGACCTTTCACTCATAATAATAAGCAGAGAAATGACCCGCTGGACGTAGCTAACGCATTCAACGGTCACTTCACTACCCTGGGCCAAAACTTAGCTGACAAAATTCCACCTTCAAATATCCCATTTAACAAACACCTTCAAAAAAACACATTCACTCAATGTTACTGAATCCAGTTACTGTATGAAATGCACAAACTTCGCACCTGGTAACACCTGGTTTTAACCGTCGGGTACCGACAAGATTGATCCTGGGATTGCCAACAAATCATAGATAACATTTATTTCGCCTATGATGCACATATTAACCAATCACTTCTAACCGGAACCCTTCCCAGATACCTCAAAGCAGCCAAACGTTAATTCCCATTACAAAAACAAAGATGCATATAACATTGCAAATTACAGGCCATTCTGTTCTACCATCTTTTTCAAAACTACTTGCAAAAGTCATGTACACACGTTTGTCTACACTCTTCAACAAGCACAACCTTCTTGGCGATGAACAATACGGTTTAGGCCCAAAAACGCTCGACTTTACATGGGCACTCTTGAATAACACAAAACTTCAACCTTGCACTAAAAAATAACAAACTCCAGACATGGGGGTATTCCTGGATCTCCAAGGCTTTCGACACATTGACCACAAATTTCTTCTTACAGCTTATCATTACGGTGTCCGTGGAGTAGCTTTGGAGGGGTTCAGGAGGACTAAAAAACGCTAACTCAGTCTACGTAACTCCACCGCATCATCATCAAACCTATCACAGTTGGCGTCCCGCAAGGCTCAATCTTGCTTGGACCCCCACTTTTCATCATTTACATGAATGACATCACTAACATCTCTAACACAGTAAAACTAATCTTATTTGCAGCGATGACACAAAACATTTTTCTTTCAAACCCTAAACATTAAGCACTTTAACAACATGAATCACGAACTCGCAAAAATCACTGACGGGTTTCGGGCTAAAAAACTGCTTCAATGTTTTAAAAAACTAACTAAATACTTTTCTCGACACACACACACTAACACAACCAAACATTAAAAACAAGTAGAAACCCAGAGAATCTCCCAGGTAACCAACCAAATTTCTTGGCAATACACCAATCGACGACAAACAAACATGGAATGAAATATAACATATGTCACCACCCAAGCGTATCACGCAATTGGTACAATCTACAGAGGTAAACACCACCTTCCAGAATACACTTTAAAATCACTAATTTAAAAACACACTAGTCGCCAACCTTAGCTATGTAACCATCATTGGCCTCCAACTATCATGCACGACTCACCAAACTAAATATCACACAGAAATGGGCCGTCCACACTATCACAAACTAACACCCCAGCAGAACTCACCTTTGCATTATTTCACTCACTGAAAACACTTAAACTAGATCACCTCAACCCAACTTCAACAGCGCTCTTCGTTGACTACCACAACAATCATTTACCTCCGAACTTAGCAATTACTTTACAACAAACAGACCAAACCACAGCTATAACACCCCGGCCAAGCGACCAAACTTTTCAGCTTCCCATCCCAAAATCTCCTCTGAAAGCACTTTATTCAGTACACGGGCAAAAAGCTTTGGAATGATCTTCCAGAATCAATCAAACAATAAAAACAAAAATACTTTTAAAGCGCATCTTGAAAAAACATGTCATCAACCAGTACAATCTTAATAATTACTCCTCAAGGTCCTTATTTCTCTCACATCCCCTTTTCTTCATCCTATTTCTACTCTCCTCCTTTACCTTTTCCTCACCATTATCTATGCTTCTCATTATAAATATTATTAAATACTAGCAAGACATGTTGTTAAAGTCTCTCCCTCTTCCAAATTGGTATCCCGTTTTCCCGTAAGTGTTTGTTTAGCTTAGATATTGTTGTTTTGGTGTTGTCTCTTTTTTGTTTATGTTTATTAAATATGTAAGTTTTTCTATATACCTCTTGAATGTATAAGTTATGTAATATTGAGTAATTTACTGTTTGTTGTACAGGGCCAGGCAATAACATAAGCCCTTTCGTGTTGTCCATTACTGGTCCGAGCATATCATATCATATGACCTCACCAGTTTATCTTCGTACAGTTCTCTTACAATGCTACTTTATGGATTATTATATATTATAATGTATGTTACATTATGTCAGTTCCGATATGTTATGACTGAATAAAAATGGAATGAAGACGGCTTTAGTAAGAGAAGAAGTCAATGCAATGGCCCCAGTTAAACACTGCTTATTACTTAGCCAAAAATCAGGTACTCCAGTAACTTTACGGTCGGGTGACCAAAGAAGAATGCGTTTTGGCAAGCAATGCCAGGCAAATTACGTCACTCTCACCCGTGATTCCAAACTTTAAATTCACTTCAATGCGACCAATGTAGTCAATCCCAAAAGATGCCATTGGAGAAAAAAAAAACTTGGGGACAAATCGCGGGAAATACTTAGTCATTTGAAACTGACTAGACGCGAAAAACAGGAGCAGGTGTTTGGACTCTTTCTCTACATTGGAACCGACGGCTTTAACGTTCTCTTCAACAAAGGGACGGGGAGTTTCGCGGGTAGGTTCCAAATTCCAAGTAAACCATGTGGAGAATGTAATCGTAATTTTAATCAATAGTCTTCTAAAATTAAACCTAGAATTTAGCACGAAATAAATGCCAGCCAGGTGGCCACTTAGATTTGTGATCGGGGGGGACTTTCAGCATCAAAAGTTATCACCTAAAGGAGGTGGTCCACGCTTCCACCTCCTTTTCTTTGGAACTATGAAATTACCGTACATTATCTTTTTTTATTAAAACACTTTAAACAAAGAGCATTTGTCAGACATTGCACACAGAGAGAAATGCTCTAAAATAAGTGTTGCCTTTGCAACACGACAAAACGCCACCACGTAACTACTTTAGAGAGGTTCCCATTTGATAGATTGTATGAACCTAGAGCTGAGAAACGCAATTCACGTGAGCTAGAATTATAGCACGGCGTTACATATAATGAGAGTTGAAACAAGAGTCAGACCTTTTGTAATAAACCCTTATGATTATGGTTAATAATTAGTTCGGAATCCCAAACAGAATACTTTAGAGTAGAGCAAATTACATATTGAAAATATCACTTTTTTGGTTTATTAATTAGTAATGTAATCTCACAAGGTAAGCGGCGATTGGTATGATAGTATAATATAAAAATGTGAACTTCACAATAGAAGCTTGCACTAACAATTATCTGTTAGCGGAAAAAAAAAATAAACGTACGAAAGAAAGCCGGGATATCACAGATGAGCCAACCATCAAACGTTGCATATCATAGCATGTATATCGGAAATCAACGCACTGAAGAAACCATTAGTTGCCCTTTATGAGATTAGTAAGCTACCTAAATGCGCACACAAGTACCGCATATGTTACGATCAGCATTAATATTACCATTAGAAATCGTGTTTGAAAGAAGCTACAACCATTAGAAACCGACACTTAACTATGAACCCGCGAATGTTGAATGATTTTTATGGCAAAATGGAACAGCACATAGTTATTATCCTATATTGCATCAAAGTCTAAGCAGACTTTGTGTTACTGAATTGGCATATCATTATTATTTTTTTCATCCTTCTATTGATGGTCTATTTACCAAACCAAGATGTTGTAGCAGAGGACGTACACACGGTTTTGTCCCGAAAGTTGTAAAGTATTACTTCAATTTCGCAAAAACTATTTAATCTGAGAAGTATGAATTATAACCCGTATGTAATGACCAGTTACAAATACCATGGTAAACCACCATGCAAACATGATATGACAAATTATTTAAAGGCTATCTGTTGTTAACCGATTCCGAATTGGATTGTATTTAGCTAATTAATTATACCATTCGTGTCGAGTGACGATTTCCAAAACATCGAATACGCTGCTTTATTTATGACAAGCCATTAAAAATATTACAAAATCAACCATATATTACATACTTAGCTTTTTCTAAGATTTTAGTCACGGGATATATTTTCCGTATTTTTGCCCAATTTTCGCGTGTTTTTAAAAACAATTGTTTGCCCCCTAATTTGCCAGCCCAAATAATAAATTCCATTTGATCTGATTTAGTGTTGTCTTTATGGCCCTTTTATGTGGTTATAATTTCATGCAAAAATTTATCGGGAAAGGGGTTTCCTTAGTGGGGGTCCAATGGACCCCCCCCCGGCCATTAACGGGAGTGAAACCCCTTGGTCACTTAAGGTTGTTTGCGTCGTCAGAGAACTCTCGATGAAAATTCGCTTAAGAGTAAATATAGTTACTTTAAAAGGTGTAGATAACAATCTTGAAAAAAAAAATAGGGGGGTACGGACCAATTTGAGCTATGAATATGGATTTAAAAATGGGAGTTTCGCCCAAATTACTACATAGTCTATGAGAAAATTTAAATTTGCATCAACACCATTTTGCATTATAGTGAAAAAAAGATCTGATAGAAATTTGTAATTTTTCCACTTAGGTTCAGGGTTTTGATGAGATCTTTTCAAAAATGTAATAAAAAAATAGGGGGTGCCGGGATATGTTCTAGAATAAATGGTAAAAATATGTCAAAATATACTACTATTTTGGCACGGGCGTTTTGTCAAATTCCGAGAGATATGCACATTGGTGCGTACCATCGCGTTGCGCGAGTAACGCTAGTCTTCGCTTAAACGGCAGAATGCTCTCTTTTTTATTTATTATTCATTTCTAGTTCTATGGTTGTGGATTATGTCATTAAATCTCCCGAAAAAAATGGTAGGGAGGAGAACTGGGGTAAAGCGTCTATATAGCAAAACGCAAATTGACATACTTGATACTTTTGAGAAAATTGACAACAAGGGTCAACGGGTTCCTTAATTTTCGCTTAAGGATATAAATTTGGTGTTATGCACAAGGGGTTTAAAGAAAAGGGGCAGATTGTTCCATAGGCCGACTGAGGTCTAATAAACTGTCGGAAAACAGTCCTGAAAAGGCACGACATGGGCCTGGGCTTCACGATGCACACCCCCCCTATCCACCTACACCCCCCTTCCCATAAAGAAACCAATCTTTGTGGGGTTCTTTGTAAGAACCAAAAAAGTTCTCGTGGCCAAGAAATGGCTCTTTGTAAAATCTCTAAAAATCTAGAGAACCTTAAAGGTATATTATAAAGCACCCTTCAGCGTGCAGCGGTTCTTTGGTATAAACAGAAAGAATAGATTTTTTTGGCTACGAACCCTATTTTTAGAACCAAGCGTTAATCAATGCCTAGCCTTCCAAGTTGCTTAACTTTTCAAAAACATACGTAAACAGATACAAAAGAACCTTGAGGTTTCTCTGTAGAACCTTTATTGTATAGAACCTTAGCAGTCCTTAGGGTGCTAAATATGGGACAAAAAGGTGGTTTCTAAGTTTGACCATTTTTTTTTTAATATTTTTAATTTTTTGACATATTTTTCAACATCCTTTTTTCATATATCTAATTATTATAGGCCTATCTCTGATCATTTTCTACGATGCGGCGTACTTCAACGGGTGCCTGATGGACGCCGGTGTCTTCGTTTGTTTGAAGTTAGATACTGTTCAGTCCTTTTAATTTCTGACTTTAGCGATTTTTCTTTTAATAAAAGAATGTCCATTTTTCCCCGCTCAACAAACATTTTTTGTTATGGCGAAAGAAAGGGCATGGTCATTCTGTCCCATGTGCGCTTTTCACAATACTCGCATTTGTACGCGCTGAACAAACGAGGTTCTCCGCGAAATTTGCGTGTGCGCCATACGCAAATTCAAGCAAGGCGCAAGGTAAAATTGGAAATAGCTTTCGCAGTAGCTGAGCTAAGTTCGCTGACGACGCAATACCTTCAGGTGTTTGCGTCGTCAGAGAACCTATACATGAAATTCGCTTTAATTAAAATATATGTTTACTTTACAGTTGTGTAGATAACCAATCTTGAAAAAAATTAGGGGGTACGGTACTCAATTTTGATCTATGAATGTCTCTTAAAAAAAGTACAGTTTCGCCCAAAGTTACTACAGTAGTCAATGAGAAAATTAAAAGTTTGCACCACATTATGCCTTATAGTGAAAAACAATTCGATAGAATTTTTTAATTTTCACTTATTTTCAGGGTTTTGATGAGATCTTTTCGAAATGTCATAAAAATAGGTGGGTTGCCGGGCATTATTTTTCCAGATAAATGCAAAAATATGTCCAAAAATACTTCTATTTTTGGCACCGTGCGTTGTTCAAATCCGAGACCGCATATCCCCCCCCCCCCCCCCCGCAGGCACCATTTGGTGCGTACCATCGCGTTGATACAGGCGCGATCTAACGCTAGTTTTCTTTTAACGACCAGACGCCTCTCTTGTGGCCATAACAAAATAGCACCTTGTTTACTTTTCTGGGTTCCTGTTCACAACTATAAGGTCTTCTTTAAATCATTTTTTTAGCATTGACCAAAATAACATTGTCAAGAAACAGTAGGCCTATAAGGGCTTTACCATTAATTAAAGTGCGGTAGCTTGAAATGCATGCGGGGAGGGGGGCAATTTTCATGTTTTGTTCACACTGATATAAATTGGGTTTGAGTGTGGTTTCAATTATAGGGGTATTTGCAACTCTAAATCTCATTATTAATCAATTAATTTATTCTAGTTCTATGTTGTGTTATATGTCAATAAATCTCCCGAAAAAGAAAATGGTACACTGTTAAAAATGTTCCTATTTTACCAGACTTTACCTTTTCATTACGGTAAACCCAATTATTCACTCTCTTCACGCTTTTAATTTATTACCTATACCGAACATAAACAATAAAATTCAATTGGAAGTCAGAAAAATGTAAATAACAGTGGCTATAAATAAATACTACGCATTTTGCAAAAAAATGTAGTATTTATACACTGACCGTTATTATATTTTTCCGTAATATTACGTTCTTTTGTAACTTACTTGTTTTAATGTAAGAATATTATATGAATTCGTTTTACCTATAGTTTCGTAAAGTAACGTCATTAAATCAAATCTTATTTTCCCTATCATTTTAAAAATTAGTTTTTTTTTAAAACTCTTTTCCTCCTTTTCGTATTATAATTTTAGTTATTTTGAAAAAGTAGTACACACATGTATATCTTTAATTTTAGCATCTTCTATCAGTAAATCATGTACGTGTGTTGTATAAGGTTTAGGAACTTGTAATCTTAGCCCTGGTTCGAATCTATGTAAGGTAACATGTAATTAAGTTTATTCATATGATGATCCAGTAATTGGTTACATTAAATATGTACATTACCATATAAAACAAGTGTTAAACTGTTTAGATTTTTTTTTCACTTTTTCCCTTTGTTTATTGCCTTTTTCTAGCAATTGTTTGCCTGAAATATAACTTTTTAAAACCATGTGGTAACTTAAATACAACGTTTGTATGATGCCATATCTACAACTGGTTAGAGGATTGTAATAACGTTTTAATTCTTAATATTGTTTAAACAAGTCAAGAACCAACAATAACGTTGAAGCTGAGATTTTACGCCGTTATTTTACGTTCCCTGCAATGGTTTCGTATTTTTATGGCTCCAGTTATTTTACGTTCTGCACGTTGTTGAGGCCCAGCTGCCAGTGAAATCCCTGTTTTTTACAGGTGTATTTTTAAACAGGTGTGGGATCTGCCCGCCAACAATGCGATTGCAGGCTTGATGAACTGAGAATTGGTGTAAGCGTCTATGTAGCAAACGTCTAAATTTGACATACTTCAGTCCTTTTTGAGTAAATTACAACAAAAGGGTCAACGGGTTCCTAATTTCAGATAACGATATAAAATTGGGTAGAATTTATGCCAATGGGTTAAAGAAAAGGGGCAGATTCCATAGGGCGGCTGAGGGTCTACTAAACTGTCGGAAAACAGTCCCAAAAAGGCACGAACTGCATGGCCTGAGGCTTTCCCCGCTGCACACAGGCCCCTATATTGAGTGAGGGAAAAGTCTAAAATTTGATGAAAATTAAATGGAATTTGATTTGAATTTCGATCTTTAAGACTGATATCTCAATTTAATTGGACTTTTCCCTCACATCAATCTTTCCAAGTCCCAATAAAGAACCAATCTTTGTGGGGTTCTTGTAGAACCAGAAGAAAGGTTCTATGTGGCAAAGGAAAATGTTCTGTGTAGAAATCGTAAACTCTAGAACCTTTAAAGATATGTTAATAAAGCACCCATTTTTTTCTGTGAGTGTTTTTGACATATATTTTTTCACATCCTTCCCACATTACGATGCGTCGGACTTCAACGGGTGCCTGTTGGACGCCGGTCTCTTACTTGTTGAAGTTTATTCCTTTCAATTTCTAACATTAGCGATTTTCTTTTAAAGAATATGTTCTTTTTCCGCTCAACAAAACATGTTTTATTATGGCTAAGAGAAAGGGAATTCAACTCTGTCTGTTTTACGCTTTCACAACACATCGTATTTGTACGCGCTGAATAAACGAGTTCTCCGCGGAATCTGCGTGTGCGCCATACGCAGATTCAAGCAAGGCGCAAGGTGAAATTTGAAATACGCATGCGCAGTAGCTGAGCTAAGTTATCTGACGACGCAAATACCTTAGTGTTTAAAAGCTGTTCTTGGTAAAGGCCGACTCAGAGTTTTGAAATATTATTTGTGGAGTAATAGTCAACTAGAACTAAAGATACTAACCTAAAATGCTTAATTCCAAAGGTAGAGATGAATCGGATTTTTCGTTTTTTCATGCAGTACAATTTTGTACAGTATATAACAGTGGCCATAGGATACCGTGTATAACAAAAATTCCGGATCCGGAAATTTTAAACAAAGTTGTGATTTTCTATATGAAGGACTTCGATTGAGCTTAATTATTTCACACAGCGATTATTATATGGACAAGCAGTATGGATATGCAAAAAACCCGGACAATTTGTTGGAAAATTGAGGGCGCCCTCCTTGGAAATCTCTGAATCAGCCTTTAAATAGCCAAGGTAAGACTTATGTGCAGATCCAACACTGTATTAATTTACAAAAGCATATATCCCGGTGGAGTTTTGAGGTAATTATTTAGTCAATGGCAATGACTTATAAAGATAGACAAGCGGATTCTCCACAAACGGCGTTACCAAAATCAAGGTGCCCAAAAGTATTATAATGAGCATACGCACTTCATTAACATGGTTTTGGACACCACCATATTTGGTTTACGTATCGTCGTATTTGGAAAGTCCTTATGCATATTTATGAGACACGCCGTATTTTACGTTCGTCAGACTAAGCGAGTGAAAAACAACAATAACAACTGATGCCACATGCTATCACTCGGACTCAAATATCTCTTTTCCTAAGAAAAATTTACAGGGGTCATCGGGAGACTTTTTGTGCATTAGGAATGCAGGAATCTTTTTAGATGCATGGTTTCTTCCATCGATTGGTTTTCGCATAATTATTGCAGAAAAATCGGCCGATCAGACAATGGAATACTGGGGAAATGCAACACTGATAACATAACGCGTGACGCACAGATTTGTAGGTGCGTGTGCTTGTGCAGTAACAGCGACGACGCGCGACTGGTTTCGCAACAACAAGGATGGCGCGCGAGGTGTGAGAGAAAACGGTTACGGGCTTGGGCTATTCCATAATACACGCGATTCCCCTCTTGGTTTATATTCTAGCTCAATGGTCAATGGACATGGTTGAGCCACTAAAATATCTGATACATTGATAATCAGTTACTGTGTAAATCCCATTGGAATAGGTGAAAAACAGATAACATTTAATAATCTGCCATATCTCTATAGCGTACGTAAGTGGATTGTCGTGGCATTTGCAGTGATTATACACAACAGTATAATTAATAAGCTCCATAAATATGAAATACCCAGGTTGAGTCATTTTTGAGTAATTGAAGCATCTCTGCTTACACAACGTTGCATTTAGCGAACATGTGGTGTAGAGCAACATGAGACACATTTCGGCGTACAATTCAAGATCACAGAGTCTAGTCTAATACTCCATTATGTCTGATGTGCTTTATTCTGCAATGCATAACGTGTTGTTAACCAAAATCTAGTCCGAAGTCTTTCTAGAACGTCTTATATGGCACAACATTTGCGCTCATAGAACCTTTACTGCTGGGCCCAAGCGCCCACAAATTCAGTTCCGCATCGCTAATTGGCCGGCTATTCTTAGACATGCGCTACGTCATGGACTCCCTAGCAGTCAGACGAAGTTTAGGTGTTAAAGGCTCTGCGACTAGATGAACCAGGAATGAAAAAAAAAACGGTTTCGCGGTTACCTGGGATATCGCGGAAAACGACGAATCAGGTGGTCGATCTGATGTTAGAAATGGGTTTCCTGACAAAAAAGACCAATTAGCTCACTAGCTTTTGTAAGCATGGGTGTTGTGCATGACTTGAGAGCAGCAATCAGAATTGAGTAGCTAATAAGTTAAGAATTTTTCACGTATTTTTCACTTTTTTTCGTCTTTTCCAAATATAAACCTATATTATAAACTAGTCAGCCTAAACTAGACATTTAGTTAGGGATATTTGGTGCGTAATGAATATACGATTAGGCCAAGTATTTTGCGCAATCCAATATCAAGTGTACAAAAAATCCAAATTCAATGCTATTGACCGGTCCCCGAGGATGTGACAAGTTGTGTGTGCGTTTGTCAGCACGTTGGGCAGACGTTTCATAGAAGTCCCATTGATGCAAATGCGGTATTACCAATTGTTCCGCCATGCGCTGTATGGAGTTGTGCAGTAGCGCTTGACGGAATGAAATAAGCAATACCTCATTGCATCAATGGGACTTCTATATGAAACGTCTACCACCAAGGGGCATGTTACCGTCGAAACTTGTGAACTACCTAGCGCAGTGAAGATTTGCCAAGGTCGCGTGGCTCAAATTACTTTCTGACAGTAATTTAACAACGGGCGGGTGTGTGCCAAGACAACACGTAAATGGTGTGGGCACACCCCAACCCGCATTAAGTCAGGATTTCATGCATTTGCTTTTGTATGCATGTCACACACGTAAAAAAAAAACAGGCATATTATAATCTGAATTGCACCAATGTGAAATGAATCAAGATATTATACACCCATTCACCCTTCATATTAGTAAACATGGAAAATACGACTTACTCTGTCGCCGAAATCGCGAATACAGTCCGATGACGCATTGACGCATTCTCTTTGGAACATTCCTCAAATCACGCGCTCCGAATACAAAGTACCGACATGGTAACATTACTGAAGAAATTTTATCGCAAACCATGTAATCAGGCCATGGTATCTACAAATTGTACTTAAATGTAACCACTGATGAAACCAATTTATTTTATGGACAAGGGGTCTAATCCAAACTTGCATTGATATGACTGACATTGAGCCATTGCTATTCCAAATGAATGCTATATACACCCCATGAGAGGCCTATACCTAATTCCAGCTGTGCCTTTTCATGCAATGCGTCACCTATTTAAAGAAGCAACTTAGCCCAAAGTCCTTTTTCTGTATTATTGTGAAAAGTTGTGTCGTACAACGTGAAAACAAACGTGAAAAGTGTATCAAAGAAATCGCGTCCGTAAACTCCCATTCATTGCAGAAGCTAGCTGGTAAAGGCCACAAAAGGTGCACCTTAAACATGTCAAAGTTAGTAGCCAACTTCATCATTTCATAATACCACAATGTAGGTCGCCTTCTGCAGACCGGAACAATTCAAAGGTGAGCAGTTTTCAGTAAGAGACACAAAATATTTTTCTTTCGGAAAAGAATCAGCCAATTAAGCATTGAAATTCAAGTCTATTTCCACTAGTTTATTTAAAAGGAAAGAATCTCAATTGTATAGTGACCTGGTTTAGAAATCTTTAGAAACAGAGGAAAGGGTCCAGGGGTATGGAACACTGTCCTCCGGTGTGTGTAAGATACTACACACGCTTTTCCCATTAGTTGCAAAATAAGGAGGTCTGAGAATCTGGGCACTCTCTTAAAAGCAAATACGATATAAAACAGCCCAACTTCGTCCCTTAGTGTATTTCCTAAAATTTCTTGCAGACTCGGTGGGCCCCTATTGAAACAGTCTACTTCTTGCCAACTACTCAGGGGTACACCGCGTAGTTCCTAGTCAGCGGGTATTTCTTGACTAGGAATATGGCTGTTTACGCCTTATGACCCAATAAACTCACTTCTGTTAAATGCCCGTGGAGGCATACCTCATCGGTATGATACTTCGCACGCTTGTCCTATGCAGGTCGCTCACAGGAACAAAGACACCAGGCAACCCATTCGATGAACTTACAGCAGGTTATACAATACGGAAAGATTGCCAAATCGCGACGAGGCCATTGCTACTAATCCCTGGTTCCGGTGAACTTTTTTGACCAGCAGAAATGCTCAGATGGTATGATTGGGGATGAGCGAATAACAGTTGATGTTAGTAAGGTGCGATGTATTGTATGCAACTGACCAGTAACTCATGTAACTTTGTATGCACTCGAAATACCCTCCATACTTCTTGCATTTCACTTACATTTGGTTAAAGGAAATATGTCATGGATTCTGAATATTTGGGAAAAAGTGGTATGGATGGAAAGCTTAAGTAACGTAGATTACATATAAATCAAAGTAGGTTGAAAATTGTCCACATTTGTTGAGTATTTTGCCCTTTTAATTTTCCCCCCAATAGCTTACTCGAAAACGATTCCGACAAATCCACATCGCAGGCAAATGGTGACGTCAAAGTGATGACCATCCATAATTTACGTCGTGTGACCATCATACTCGCAGTGTTGCAATACTTCAATAATAATTAAAACACAACGAAATGAAACAAAATATGTCATTTTGTAACTTATTTTCAAATTTTATTATTACTTCATTAATCCATCAATATTACAGTGTCAGCAATAACAATTCGAGTCAACACGATGTTTTGGTCATCACTTTGACGTCACGAGGAGAGCAAAATTGGGCGTTTTGATCAATGAAGCCGTGGCGAAAAATCCGCCCGTTTTCTTCGTATGTCAAAAAAGCAAAAATTAAAATTCCTCTATTTTGTTAATTTTACATCAAATTGTATTATTTTTTTCGGGAATTCGTGATGTATGTACATATAATTTTATGAATGTAAGTCAAACTGAGCGTGACAAAAATCTTGACATAGTTCCTTTAATGATCAACATTCCAGAGAGCTCGTGGGAACTGGCGTTTCGACTTCATAAATGAGATAGCACATGTAATCGGAACCAATACGAAACTTCCAACCCGCCATTTCATTATCTACTCAAATTAGGGCTGACGCCCACTAGGCAAGCTCCGGGGACTAAAAAAATATTATACGAGCCACTTTTGTTCAGGTGGAATAAGAGGCGGATTTCTATAAACTAACAATCAGAGTGTGATATCAGACTTAACTTCTGTAGTGTGGTGTATATTTATCCCACTCCCCGAAGTGGAAGGTGAGAGATTTGAAGACAGTTTTAAGGAAATGCCAAATGGTTCAATCCTTCGTGAAACGGTTGCAATTTTCAGTATTTTTGCGGAACATAAAATTGCCAACAGAGGCATTGCCATTGAAACTTTACTTTATCATCTCCAAATGATGATGCAAACCTTATATTCTGTGCATACCTTCTGAAAACTTCCCCGACTGTATCGGAATCGGGCATATCAAATATCTACCGTGAACATCTCGAAACGCTTCAGGAATGTACAAAACACAATGATTGGAATCAACATTAATTTGTTTTCGTGCGTTAGTATTTAAACAGTGATATCAGTCGTGCTCAAATACAATACCACATGAATACTCCTTGATAACAGACAAATTGTTCTTCACAAAACATCTACACGCTTTCAACTTCTGAGATTCGTTCGAAGTAATCACTATTAGACACCAATACTGTAATGTAAACGTCCATCGTGTCACGGACGGGTGGTTTGAAATGAACAAGCTATTCTGTTACAAACTCCTAGATAATGATTACATATCCCCCTAAACCTTACGAGAGTGCAGTGACCACTATGAGAGTTTTCTCTTGCTACCCCGAGTGTATTCATCGGACTATACGAGTTGATGAATAGAAATATGAGTGTACATACTAACACATGCTGGGAAATGATTTTTCCCTCCTCTGACGACTTCTGGAATACAGAGACAGCAAAAAGCGCAAAGAAGACGAAATATAAGCAGAACAATAATAATAAGAGACGATGAAGATAACATGATAAAGAGAAAGATGATGAAGAAGAAGAGAAGATGAGGAAGAAAGAAAGATAGAAAAAGAAAAAAAAAGAAAGAAGACTATAACATGCATGTACTTTAAACCAGTGGTAAGAATTGAACATTGATACTCTGAGTTATGACATGTGTTTTCAAACGCAGCTGGGAAATATTGATTCACAAAATCATCTTCAAATAAATGACATCTATTTGCTCTTATTTATTTCATCTGTCTTCCCATGACAAGGCTAAAATTAAATCAGAATTGTTATCTTGACGCACGAAGGACACTATTTGCCATCAAATCAGAACATTCCTTACTGAAATTACGTAGAAAGACTTAGGGCTGATGTTTTGTAACTATCCACAATCGTAATATTTTTTATAAGATCTACATCAATAACTTTGCGAATGAAATCCTAAGCGGTACTTCTGGATGTTTTGTTTAAGAACCGTTTGAACAACTTATGCATTCGTAGTGGTAAAGGGAATATAGTTTATGTGCACTGCGTCTCGACACTGTCATAGAACTAGCTGGAAATAAAATTTCAATATTGAAGAAAAATGGGAGTGTTGTCTTGAGCAAACATGAACGTACATTTTATGTTTCTTTAAAGGCGCTTAAAGCCTCATCAAGCCTAAAAAACGAAATCTTGTGAAACATCACACGGCAAATCTCTGGGTTATTATTCACTCGTGAATCAAATACGTTTTGCGGTCGCTTTAAAAACACCATTACATCAAAGACAGAACAATGGTGACAATTTAATTATAGACTAAAGCTTTACCAACTTTGAGCTGGAAAATGGGCGGATATTTGCGCAATTGTTTTTTATCTCGTTGATCAGAGTACGATGATTATGAAGGAAAGGCGGATCCTTGATAGGTTTATGGGGTGTTTATGATCGATCGTACTCTAAAGCCATCGGCACAAGACTTAGTGCTTTCAAATAACGTATCCCACACCTCTAAATTGTGATAAAATTTCTTTCTTATTTTGAATTTACAACTCTCTTGATTTCAACTAGTCCCACAATGTTATTACGAAAAAAAAAAGCCCTGTATAGAGGGATTTTTTAAAACAATATTCTGGCGGAATAAGATGTTCGTTTTGTAAAAATTGAATTTACGTATATTGTCAAACTAAATCGACAACCTATTAAAAGTATATGCAAATGGCGATTCCCTTAAGACCTTTTCATTGACAGCATTTGTGTCATATTATAGGGAAGTAATATTCTCTAGGCAAGATCTGGCTTCTTAATGCACGTTTTTATTGCCAATATGCGATTTTGAGGTTCAATGATTCCTCAAACCACCAACTCGCGTCTTTCCAGCTATTGCCTATGGGTCGGATAAACGCGTTTACAACAACTGTGCTTTCTACCTCTGATCAAAGGTTGCTTTTTTGTATTCAGACCGTAATGTCGACGGTATTGAAAATAGTTGCTACATTTATATCGACACTTGGAGAACGTGGATTTTAAGCGTAAGATTGTCTTAATACTGCGTCCAATGATGCGAAACACCCTTTTATATATCCACAGCATATTCCTATTTCCAAAATAACGTCTTTGCTGTTTAAGAACCAACTACTTCTTCTAATTCTTTCTTTTCGCATTATTCGAAGAGACTTCTACGAAACCCTTCTGTTGAGTATATACGAACTGGCTATTCTATTTCTTTAATATATGTGCTTGGTTTGTTTTTATTAACAAGTTTTGTTTTTTACAATTTTTCACATAGTGGTCTATTTTTAACATTTGTTTATTATTGCTATTATGGCTATAGCAAGTTCCTTCTTTAACACAAAAATGGGTTTGACAATGCATCAGGTCGCGTTAATTGACAGTAATAAACCATGTCAATCATGAAATTAAAAAAACCACTTTCTTATAACCATGCGATTGAAATAATTTGAACGACGGGATCACATCAGGCAAGTTTGCGAAACTGCGAGCTTTGCGCCAGGACTTCATCTAGATAAATCAAAAGACACTAAATATAAGACTGTACGCTGTCACTTGCCTACTGGTGGCTCTGAAAGAGCCGTTTACTGAAGACTACCTGCACCAGAACCACTGTAAAATGATTGGAATAAAAACGCGTGTTTGTGCATGGACTAAAAAAATAAAGATGTGTAAAAGTACAGGCGGCATTGCAATACGATTTAATTGTTATATTAAACTGTTATCATATTTTCCTACAGTGCCAACAAACCTCGCATGTATATCTGCTACAATAGAGTTCAGGTGGCTCTGAAAAGAGCTCGTTTCAGTGAAGACTGCCTCTTGTAAACCGAGAACAAACAGACCTTGCCGATCTGCTAAAATGCACTAAAAGAGCTAGTGTTAAGAATAAAGTAGGTTGCCCCTATACCTCTTTACATCTTAGGCTGTTTCTGGCCTAACTAGTGTATTTCCTTTTGAAGCAGTTTTTTCCAGAATGACATGCAAGAAAGAAGCACCCACAATTTCAGAGCCTAACAGCCTAGTTAGTGATTTACAACCTATATGGGTGTATTAATTAAAAACAAAGCCATGGGTTGCGTGATTTCAAATTGTGTGCCAAATACGTGGAAAGTGAAAGGTGGATTAAGAAGTAGCACTAAAGTAAATGTTCCTCCAGCTTGGTGTAGGCAACTCATACTTAACAATTGTTTTCATTACCTATTTTTAAAGACATTAAAGAAAAAATGCCGCTGATAAAATTTTATCAAGCAAATGGTGGTTAGAATTTAGGGCTTTTTATGGAAGAGTTAAGACAATTATGACTGATAAATGTAAATTGTTTGTAATGTTAAAAAACAAGAAAAACAAAGTATCTGCCGAGCTCAATCACTTTGAAATTAGACATCTCTTTCCATACAGACACACTTCTCAGCTCCAACAGAGTAAGGCCATTAGAAGCATTTCGAGCAAAACACTGCGCCTAAAAACAACATTTTTACTGAGCCGAGCTTCGTTTGAAAGTTATGGACTTTTGACGAAGGCTTACAGCAAGTTCTGACGCAGAAAGAGTTGGATAGCTTTACAGTCATTCCCCCTGAACTAAAGTGGATCATTGACCCGCTGTGGGTGGAAAAATGTCGTCTTTCTGACACTTCCTTTATACAAGATAAGTCGTAATGTTGTGAAAAACTGCCTTGGGATACAGAATAAATGTTGGAAATTCAATGTTATTCAAACAACTAAATAATGGATGATAAAGCGAATGAGTAGCTTCCATATTTTAGATATTTACTTAATTATGGTAAGTCGAAATCACCTAACGATATTAATATTTATGATGTTATCATATCATGCAATGATTCTTCTTTGGCATATGTTAGGTGTAATGTGCCAGCAGGTTGTTTGATCAGGTAAGCTATCTTTTATAACTAAACAAAACATTGTCTGTGAAAATAACTGATGAAGCGTTGAACATTATCAAAGTACCACGTTATTTCGCTCAGAAGACTTGTTGATGATGACAAACACGTATTGGCATCACAATGATGAAACTTAATATGTTGCAGTATTAGTTACTGAAACATACCACTCCGCCTTCATAGATCAATTACTAAACGGTGTGTATAGTGCAATATCTCCATGTATTCTAAAAGCGCAGTAAATGGAGGAACTGCTTTCTCATTACACGGCCAATTTCTTCATGGTAGTTACCACACAGCTACCACCGAGTAGACATGGTTTACCCTGAGACGAATATACCAAATTAATATAATTGAGATGAATATAGGTATATTCGTCTCAGGTTTACCTACCCACTAGACGTACACTCGCCGGCCAGGATTCCGTGTATTTTTGCCGCATAGACGGATAGTGTACACACAGCGGCTGTCTGTACTGTCGTGGAGTAGCTACGTGGTTACACCGGCTCTCAGCGCGCGCGGTATTTCTCATGGCCAATTTTGTTTTTTTGATATTTTTGGCATATATTTGCATTTTATATTACAAGTTCGTGATTATGGGGGTTTTTGATGATGCCCGATTTGAATTTCGTAATGATTTTCCTAAAAAAAACGTTCAAAAAATGCTAAACGGAGCCCAAGTGTATAGCGCCCTCATTTCATGAAATTTTCATCCACTCTCAAAAATGGCGTCGTGGTAACCGCTGGGTAGCTACGCGGTAGCTGCGTGTCTACTCCGGTACTGTCAACTCAACATCCACCTTCTCTCCACCTAGTGGGCAACTACAGGGTAGCCATTGGGGTAGGTAAAGCAGAGTAGCCACGTTACTGTATACCTAATAATTGTGTACTTAGTAAGCCCTATCTTGCAGCTACCGCCTCGCAATTAGCCCAGTGTGTACTGTGCAGTAGCTGCCGCGGTAGACATGGTGTAGCTGCCGTATAGGCTACCACGTGATTAAGAATCCGGCCGTGTAGGTTTAACTGGGACACGAAAAAGCGGAAACTCGAGTAAATACTTTCTCAAAAGAATATGTAGGAAGAAACTATTTGTAATTTTGGGTTAAAATGCTTCTATTAACCTACTCTACAAATGATATACATGTACAGTCATGATCCATTGAAAAAGCCCCGAAACTGAACAAATCATCAGTCATGCGATTGAAAGAAAACAGGTTTAGCTAAGAAGGTCAATGGCCACAGCCCAGCACTGATTATTACGACTATATAAAAAATAACGTACTCCCGTAACTTTACGGGTCGGGTGACGAAAGGATGCGTTTTTGCAAGCAATGCAAGGAATTCAAGTCCTACTCTCAACCGTGATTCCAAACTTAAAACTTATTTTTTCTCCCATATTTTCTTGTGTATAGATACATTGCAAAGGTCAATCGCATCTATTGGTATTTTGACTATAAATCCCGTAACACAGTAATCAAACGTGATAAGGAAGTATACATTTAGGAATTCTGATGAGACAAACATTTTTGAAAAAATGTTACCTCAATTTGACCCTTTGAAATGTTGAATCTCTACCTCAGAAACTATAAATGTCGGGCATTTATCAAACTACACATAGCAATTCTTACAACAAGACGCTAGACGAAGAATTTGGAATAGTTTTCTGGTCAAAAGGAACATTTTGAAATAAACTGACCAATAATTTGGTGGTCGCTGCAGTAAATTTATAAGACATATAGAGAGAGAAATACCGTGGTGACATTAGTTTGTGAAGACGTATCAACGCGAATGAAAAAAAAAAAAAATAAAAGGAAAGAAAAGTAAATTCACTTCAATTCGACCAATGCCAGTAAATCCCAAGATGCCAATCAGAGAAAAACTTGGGACAATCGGCGGTAAAAACCTTACTCTCTTTGAAACTGACTAGACTCCAAAGGACGGGGAGTTTTCGCGGGTCGTTTCCCCAATTCCAATTAAACCATGTGGAGAATGTAATCGTAATTTTAATCAATAGTCTTCTACAAATTAAACCTAGAATTTAGTTCACGGATAAATCTTAGATTTGTTCCGGGGACTTTCAGCATCAAAAGTTATCACCTAAAGCAGCGGCCCACGCTTTCCACCTCCTTTTGAGTTGGACTTATGAAATTACGTACATTATCTTTTATTAAAACACTTTAAACAAGAGCATTAATTTTGTCACACATTGCACACAGAGAAATGCTCTAAAATAAGGTTTTGCAAAACGAAAAACGCCACCAAGTAACCTACTTTTAGAGAGGTTCCATTTGATAGATTTTATGAAACCTAAGAGCTGAGAAAAGCAATTCACGTGAGCAGCAATTATAGCATTGCGTTACATATCACTAGAGTTGAAACAAGAAGTTCAAGGACCTTTTTGTAATAAACCATTATGATATGGTTAATATATTCGTTCGGAATCCCAACAGAATACTTATAGAGTAGAGCAAATACATATTGCAAATATCACTTTTTTTGTTTATTAATTAGTAATGTAATCTCACAAGGTACGCGGCGATGGTATAAATATAAAATGTGAACTTTCATAATAGAAACTTTCACTAACAATACCTTTTAGCGAAAAAAAAATAAACGTACGAAAGCAAGCCCGGATATCACAGATGAGCCATACCATTCAACGTGCATATCATAGCATGTATATCGGAAATCAACGCACTGAAGAAACCATTAGATGCCCTTTACGAGTATCTAATAAAGTACCTTAAATGCGCACATCAATTACCGCATCATATTACCGATCAGTATAAATATTACACTATAAATCTCGTGTATGAAAGAACGCTACAACCATTATGAAACCGAACTAACTATGAACTCGCGAACTTAATGATTCTTTTATGGCAATGGTAAACAGCACTAGTTTATTACCCTACTAGTTCACATCAAAGTCGAAGCAGACTTTGTTTTAACTAAAGTTTGCCTAGTCATTATTTTTTTCATCATCATAATCTATTTAAAAACCAAAGTATGTTTGTATGCGAGAGCCCGTAATACAGGGTGTCCCGAAAGTTGTATAGTATATAATACTTCAATTCTCAAAAGCTATTTAATCACTGAGAACATATGAGTTATACCCGGGTGTATGACCAGTACAAATCCCACTGTTAAACCACCCATGCAAACATGCTGTGAAAATTATTAAAGGCTATCTGTTGTTAACCCATTCCGAATTGGATTTTCATTTAGCTAATATTAAGGTTATTTGGCAACCTATGTTTTTTCCAAGGTAATATACCTCACATGTGCATGTTACATAGTTTTCATTATTTTGTATTCGGCAAACTATTGGCAATACTAATTTAACCTCAAATCCATTGCCTGTTATATACAAAACTTAAAATCCATTGAACCAACCCAAAAAATTTATCTTCAGTAAAAAGCTTGCTACAAAAAGGATTCTTTTTCAGTATCGAAAATGGCATTAGAACCACGCTTTTTTTTTTTTTAAGTTTTAACTTGGCCCCCCCCTACTAATTTAAATTAATCCATTCTGGTGTCGGGTGAGGCGATTCTAACACATAACACATTCGAATACGCTGCTTATTTATGAAAAGCCATTAAAATATTAACAAATGTTTTGCCCCTAATTGCAGCCCATTAATAAAATTTCTTTTTATTGCTGTTTAGTGTTGTCTTATGACCCGTTACATGTGGTATAAATTTCATTCAAACATTCGGTCGGGAAAAAGTGGTTCCTTTGTGTGGGGTCCAATGACCCCCCCCCCCGGGCATTACAGGAGTGAAACCCTTGGTCAACTTAAGTGGTAAAGCTTGTTATTGTTAAAAATAGCCCCCCCCATGTAAGACTTATGTGCCGAGAACCACTGTATTTACATTAAAAGCACCTATCCCGTGGATTTTTGAGGTAATTATTTAGTCAAATGGACATGGTTGAGCCAACTAAAATATCTGATAACACTGATAATCAGTGGACTGTTTACATCCCATTAAAAGTAGTGAAAAACAGTACATTTAATTCTGCCATATTCTAGCGTACGTAAGTGGATTGTCATGGCATTTGCAGTGATATACACAACAGGTATAATTAATAAGCTTCATAAATATGAAATACACAGGTTGCAGAATTTTGAGTAATTGAGCATCTTCTGCTTACACAACGTTGCATTTAGCTAACATGCGGTGTAGAGCAACATGAGACACATTTCGGTGTACAATTGAAGATTACAGAGTGTAATCTAATACTCCATTATGCCCAATGTGTTTTATTCTGCAATGCATAACGTGTTGTTTACCAGAATCTAGTCCGAAGTCTTTCTAGAACGTCTTATATGGCACACCAACCCTCATTAAAGTCAGGATTTCATGCATTCGCTTTTTGCATGCATATAAACACGTAAATAAGAACAGGCATTATACCTGAGTCGCACCAATGTGAAATGAATCAAGAATTACACACCCATTCAGAGGAAACTGTTTCCTTCATAGTACACAGGGTGAGTCAAAAAAACTTGACCCTGATTGTGTCCGCCATTTTGAATTTTTAAATAATTATATCTAACATATGTGGTATCTGGCGGAAACGTATTTCATTAGCTTTAATTTGCTGCAAAGATCATTTATATCGGTTAAGTATAGGCCGAGCTAACAAGATCTTTTTAATCAGAATCTGCATGAAAAATAGCCCGTTTCTTCTGACCTGATTCCTTCGCTGAACAGCCGTTCATTTCAATGTGAATCCGTGGACAGAGCAGAAACCGACTACTTGATTCCAACGACTGTAGCTTCGCTATACAAACCGAATGGGAATGAGTCTTTGGCATAAATTACAGATACTGAACCCGCTTGCAGATGTACTAAATATTTGATATAATGTTACTTAAAAATTCAAAAATGGCGACCATCAGGGTCAAGTTTTTTTTGACTCACCCTTATAAAGTAGTAAATACGACTTACTCTGTCGCCGAAATCGCGAATACAGTCCGATGACGCATTGAAGAAAGTTCTCTTTGGAACATCCCATCTATCACGCGCTCCGAATACAAAGTACCGACATGGTAACATTACTGCAAGACATGTATTACCGCAAGCGTATACAATCAGGCATGGTATCTAAAATTGTACTTAACTGTACCACTTGATGAAAACAATTATATCTTATGGACAAGTTCTATCCACAAATCAACTATTACCAAGTTACTAAGCGATCAACATGTTGACAACCAATTATTTTCAATGCTGCCTTTGCACAAATTGCTTCATGCAATCATGACAATGGATATGATATGTGTTAAATAAATAAACCCGATCGAGAAGTGTACCCTCTGGACCCGATGAATCTTGTCGAGACACGTTCTCTTGTAAGAAGACATATTTTCCTAACTTCCAGACATCATTTGACCTTGGAACACTATCTTGTTGTTTTATCACGAGACTAATTTGGAAGAATTAAAGTATTGAAAGACATGGTTCGGTTTTGAAAGCTATCATGATGTGCGTTCTTGAGCTGTCATCATGTTTGGATATCATTACAATGAAAACCATACGCTGCAGTAACATCAGCAAGTCTTTGAAATCTGGAAAGAAATAACACTGTTCGTAATACATCATCACAGACAGAAGTTTGGACCGTTATCAAATGAGAATGTGCTCACAACTCTTTGAAAACGAAACACACACGCTATCCATCCAAGTGGGTATAGCATTTTTGGGCCTTGGTCCTTGAAAGAGTCGAAAATATTTGAAATTTGCAGGAAAACTTAAAGTGAAGGATAAGTCTGTAGAATTATCACAAGTTATACGTTGAAACTGAAAAATTGTCAGCAAAACAGCAGTGTTCGAAGATATATGAATCACTATTCAATTACTTGGCGGTGTTAAGTGTCCGTATGTACAGTAATTACTAAAAATCCGATTTTCCCATTTTTTCATGCCATTGTGTCGCTTCCTGAATCTCCCCCTGGTCAACTGTTGATTTGGCCATTTGGCAAATTTAGCTGTTTCTTTGTTGTGAATATTAATGCATTTCCTCTCTATCCGAGAGTTTGATGTGATAGATTTTGCGTATGACTTCGCACAATAGTCGCAACTCAAATGTTTTGATGTTTCTAGGCAAAAACATTGACCTGCTCATTCCAATCCTTGATGATGCAACTTTTGCGCATTTTGAGATAGGAAGAGGTAAATATTTAAACAGGGTAACAGGGGTAAACAGGGATAAAATTGTAAACGTTACATACATACGGCTTAAAAGGTGTATGAACATGTTTATCTGGTTCTAAGGATTAAAAGGGTAGCGTTACTAATCTCTAGGAACAAGTAATCGTTTGCTATAAATCTAGGACAATCACAATAGCTTAAAAGGTTCAGGTCGCCCTGGGGTACATCATTAAGAATGTACAGGTTTCTCTGAAATTGGGCTCCAATTTTTCATGCTGATCGTAGTACTTAAAATACTGTTCTGTAATTTGGTTTGGCATTAGAGAAATAATTGCTGGGGAAATATTGTTAAGGCCTATGGGGTCTATCGGGGATCGGTATTCTGTCCTCTGTTACATACCTTTGAGCAGATGAACATGTTCCCTATACACCCTTTAAACCCCGTTTGAAACCTTTACAAAATTTGCCCTGTTAATGTCCCCCTTCCTGCTGAAACGACAAAGTGCCATTATCAAGCTTTGGAATCACAGCAGTTCCGAGGTTACCCCAAAACCATCAAAACATTTTGGAAGATTTCTTGTGCAAGGTCATTATCCTACCGCAGCACTATATAGGCTTACAACAAAGAAGAGTGCAATTTTTTTAAAAACAAATTTAGGCGTCGTTGAGTTCTATTGCATAGGCTTTTACCTTTAACTAAAATGACACGTTTTAAAAACCACAACCTATTTTCTTTATCGTTTTTCAAACACATTTTACACAGAAAAAATATTATTGTTTAACCAGACGTAGACGTATCCCGCCTTGCTACTTCAATACGTGTAGCGCACTTCAATGTAAGATATATTTATTCCGAACCGTACTGTTTTGAAATTAACCACGTGCGTATGTATTCACCGAAAGGAGAGACATTATTTCACTGCGAATACAGACGATGCACTGAAAATATCGCATCTGTTATGCCGCCCGATATCAAAGTATACTGAGCAAGACCTAAAGGAGTATCTACTGTAGGACACCAATGATCAC
The DNA here is from genome assembly GCA_023653785.1 of Ophioderma brevispina. Classification (NCBI taxonomy): domain Eukaryota; kingdom Metazoa; phylum Echinodermata; class Ophiuroidea; order Amphilepidida; family Ophiodermatidae; genus Ophioderma; species Ophioderma brevispina. The sequence goes on from JAMKCH010008581.1 coordinate 29,326, forward strand.
TATACCAACCAAACAATGAAACTCTTTTCCGAAATGGTAATCAACTCCACCATTAAAAAAAATGAGAGAAAACATGTTTTATGAGCAAGTAGTATTCACAAAGGTGTTATTTTTCAAAGGAAATAGACAATGATCAACATGTTGATGACAAGTTTACAAACTGGCAATACCCTCAGAGGAATGTGCCACAACTAAAATAAACTAATCCATTTGAAAAGTGGATTGGATTGTCTGAAGTCATTTTTTAAGTTTACATTTTTTTAATTGCATTTGCTTAGTATTTTGAAGGAATGAAGACGCAAACGGCGACTTTAGCCTTTGAAATTAACTTGCGTTGGTTAAACATTATGAGTATGACCTATCCAAATTCGTCTACATATTATTCATTCAGGAAATCGTATACCTCTTCATGTCCCATAAGAAAAGAATTACTATACTGTACATATCTAGCTGATTACACAGAAATTATGATGATTAAACCCTTCACGTGGCTACCACGGGATGTTTTGTTTGAGAGCCTCCACAAGCCTATATACATATTGGATGTTTAAACGAACTGTCAACAATTTCAAGTAGCTGTATTTTATTGTTGTCTTTCGTTTGATATATGAAACCCATTAAAACGAATGGACGATATCACACAGTAAAATATCATTTGTCACAGTTTGCTTAAGTTATAGTGATAAAACACAGCGTTTGACTGTCTAATGAATCTTTCATTGGGATTCTCTGAAGAGCTTTACATTTACAATATAATGTTATAAACTATTAAACAGATTTTAATATTGATAGTATAACAAAACTGTTAACCGGATTATATTGACAGCAAAATATTGGTTTCCCCGTTAATTTCACACTTGTGTAATTGATTTAGTACAAAAGACAATTGGGATTAGTCCTGAAAAATCGGACCAAACGCAAAATCAATTTTATTATTTCGGCACTGATAGTCAGTGTTGTGTTATTGTATTAAATATTATACCACTGATTTTTGATTAATTGAGGCCATGGTGGGCGAATTCGTCCAAAATATTACCCGCAATGCATTAAAAAGCAGATTCGGCATTCAGTCATGAATATTCAATCATTTCAACTTTTCAAAAATCACGGAGCGGACCCCTGCTTGTTTTAGGGGAAAATGGCCCGTAAATCTAACAAGAAAAATAACTCTACCTCCTTTTTTTGCGGTGATTGACAGGTTGGTAGATAGTCATTTTAGGAAAGGGGCTTTATGGATATACGTAGTTCTTTATTTACGCTCAAGCTTCTTATAAAATTGGATTGATTGAGCCCAAATTTATTGGTCGAGCTATGAGTTGCAAAAATATTGGGCGAGACGCAGTGGAGAATATTTTAAAACTCATAGCGAGACCAATAAATTTTGGGCGTAAATCATCCGATTTTATGATTATCATGTTTTGGATCCGATATTTTCAACACTTGGACTCCTCAAAACATGATAATCTCTGAAATTGGGCTCCAATTTTTCATGCTGATCGATATTAATGTAAAATACATTATTTGACATTAGGGATATAATTGAGGGGGAAAATATTGTTAAAGCCCACAGGGTCTATGGGGGATCGGTATTCTGGGCTCTGTTGCATATCTTTGAGCTGATAAACATACAATAAATGCATATTTCCTGTTCTAACATTCTCATACGAACAATTTGAAAACCAATTTGAAACCAATCGGATCATTGTAAATGTTTAACCCCATGATGGCCTTGATCAGTTCTTGGCCTGTCGTGCAAACACCAAAGGTTGTCGATGTAGCAAACTGTACCTTCTTTTAATCCTTAGAACCAGATGAACATGTCTATACACATTTTAACCCCGTTTGAAACATTTACAAAATTTGCCCCTGTTAAGATTTCGAATCAGCAGGTCAATGTTGCCTAAAACCATCAAAACATTTTATGCAGACTCTTGTGCAAAGTCATATGAGCCTACTGCAGCACTATAGGCTTAAAACAAAAAAGAGTGCAATTTTTTTTCAAAACAAATTTAGTGTTAGAAATATACCGGGGAAATATATTGCTGTAACGCATAGGCTTTTACCTTTACACCCAAGACAACTAAAATGGCACGCTTTAATTGAAGTTTTAAAAACCACAACCTATTTTCTTTATCATTTTCCAAAACACATCTTACACATAAAAAATATTATTGTTAACCAGACGTATCCCGCCTTGCTACTTCAATACGTGCAGCGCACTTCAATGTAAGATATATTTATTCCGAACCGTGCTGTTTTGAAATTAACCACGTGCGTATGTATTCACCGAAAGGAGAGACATTATTCCACTGCGAATACAAATGATGCTCTGAAAATATCTCATCTGTTATGCCGCCCGAGATCAAAGTATACTGAACAAGACCTCTAAAAAGGGTAGTATCTCTATTGCAGGACACCAATGATCACAATACCACTACCAATAGACCCCATGCGATAGGCAGGCATACTGTAGGGCAAGTGACCCACATTACAATACATCCACCTGTTATTGAATTCCAGAGATGCTCAAGTTGTACAGGTGATATACTCTTGGTATTTCCACCTTAGGGCAAGGAAGATTTTATGTTAATCGCTTAGTTAGACGCCGTATTGCATAGGGTCTATTACCACACAATGACACTGTTTTCCGAAATGGTAATCAAGTTCACCATTAAATGAGAGAAAACGTGTTCTATGAGCAACTGGTATTCACAAAGATGTTATTTTTCAAAGGAAATAGATGATGATCAACATGTTGATGACAAGTTTACAAACTTTACAATACTTTTTTTTTTTTTTTTTTTTTCACAATACCACTACCAATAGACCCCATGCGATAGGCAGGCATACTGTAGGGCAAGTGACCCACATTACAATACATCCACCTGTTATTGAATTCCAGAGATGCTCAAGTTGTACAGGTGATCTATTATAAGCGAGCGCGAAGCGAAGCTCTTATAGACAAACGCGTGTACGTATTGACAGCTATTGAAAATCTATAGTCTGACAGGTTTAAAAAATACCGACCCTCATTTGATCCCCCTTTTCGTTCTTATCATTAACTCCTACGGAGTTATTAATCGACGGGAACTAACAGGAATTCGCCATCGTAATATTGAAGTTTTCATTTGTAGTCCGATATTCAACAAAGAATTTGTTTTAATTCTCCATTCTGTTGGATATTTTTGTTTTCTCGCAAATTTATTTTTTATATACTTGTTTTCTAACATTAAACTTTTTTTTTTTTTTTTTTTTTTATGTTAATCGCTTAGTTAGACGCCGTATTGCATAGGGTCTATTACCACACAATGACACTGTTTTCCGAAATGGTAATCAAGTTCACCATTAAATGAGAGAAAACGTGTTCTATGAGCAACTGGTATTCACAAAGATGTTATTTTTCAAAGGAAATAGATGATGATCAACATGTTGATGACAAGTTTACAAACTTTACAATACATTCAGATGAATATGCCACAAGTTAAATACACTAATACATTTGAAAAGTGGATTGCATTGTCTCAATGCCCATTTGTGACGTTTATAAGTTATAAATTACCATGATTACATTTGCTCAGCATTTCGAATGTATTGCTTAAGAATGAAGACGCGAAAGGCGACTTGAGCCTTTGGAATTGACTTGCGGTGGTTAAACATTAGGGCTGGTATTCTGAAAGGGAGTCTAACTTTAGACCTGGGTTTAAACCAGGGTTAGTCCTGTAAGAGTGGATCTTTTTGCTTCCAACATACTCTAAAAAGGTGCTGTAACAGGTGAGAAAAATTCCTCATGGAGGGGCCGAAACAGCCCATTCATGAGGAATTGTCTCATCCGTTACATCTAACTTTCAAAGTATTTTGAAAGAAAAAAGGTCCACTCTTGTAGGACTAACCCTGATTTAAACCCAGGACTAAAGTTAGACACCCTTTCAGAATACCAGCCTATGTGTATGACATATTCAAATTCGTCTACATATTATTCATTCAGGAAATCATCTCTTCATGACCCACGAAGAAAAGAATTACTATACTGTACATATCTTGCTGATTACACAGGAATCATGATGATTAAACACTTCACGTGGCTACTACGGGATGTTTTGTTTGAGAGCCTCCACAAGCCTACATATTGGATGTTTAAATGAACTGTCAACAATTTCAAGTATCTGTATTTTATTTTTGTCTTCCATTTGATATATGAAACCCATTAAAATGAATGGATGATATCACCATGATCACACAGTAAATATCATTTGCCACAGTATGCTTAAGTTATAGTGATTAAACACAGCGTTTGACTATCTAATGAATCTTTCATTGGGATTCTCTGAAAAGCATTACATTGACAATATAATGCTATAAACTATTAACCAGATTTATATTGATAGTATAACAAACCTATTAACCGAATTGCAACATTGGTAGCAAAATATTGGCTTCCCCGTTAATTTTGCACTTGTGTAACTGATTTAGTGCTAAAGACAATTGCGATTAGACCTGAGAAATCGGGGTTGGAGAAACGCAAATTCAATTTCATTATTTCAGTACTGATATTCAGTGCTGTGCCATTGCATTTTTAAATACAAAACATTTAAAAAATGTTTTTGATTGAGTTTTGATTAATCCATGCGGATCGAATTCGTCCGAAAAATATTACCCGCAATGTACATGTATTTAAAAGCAGATTCGGCATTTGGTCATGAATATTCATTATCGTTTCATATAATTTAGTCTTGTGTAAAGGCCTATCATAGCAACATCAAATGCGCTGTTTTGAAATAGTTCTGAATGTAATTTCTTTGTTTTATATCCCTGACGTCCCTTAACTGCCTTTTTTCCACTTTTCATAAATCACGGAGCGGACCTCTGCCTTGTTTTAGGGGGAAATTGCCCCTGAATCTAACAAGAAAAATAACTCTACCTCCTTTTTTTGCGGTGATTGACAGGTTGGTAGTCATTTTAGGAAAGGGGCGTTAGGGATATACGTAGTTCTTTATTTACGCTCACTTCTATATACTCTTATCTCGGATTTTTCTGATTTGTGTTGGCTCTTTTGACTCGTTCACACTTCTTGGTCTTCAAGCTTTTGTTACTTTGTGTTTATCTCGTTTATCTTCAATAAATGATAGAATTAATTGTGGGTGTATAGTCATTTAAAGGTGTGTGTTCATATCGTCCTTAGGAGTTGGGACCCTCAGCTGACTTACCCGCAAGTATTATGAAAGGCCGTATTTTTCTTCGTCGTCCTGAAATTTTGGCCTTCAATAAATCCATTTCCTTCCAAGATAGACACAAAAATAGTATTGCCGTTTTAATGGTTAACCACCAATATTAGCACATTAATGAATAGAATGTTGCGATGTGCATTATCGCTACCACCAAAACCACAAATTAGTTTTCCATGATGCTTAATGGTGAGTGTATGCAAGTGCCAGACTTTCATATCAAATAGTGAACACGATTATGATAGACATAAATCGGAAGAAGCACCTCTAAATTATATAATTGAATACAACAAGCGGGTACTAATTCTTCTGGAACTAGGGTATTGTTCATGTTTATTCCATTTTATGAGCACCTGATGAATATAAAAGACAATATTCTTCAAAATCAATTACTAAAGACTAAATAGCTTTTATGATTCAGCGGTCACCGGCACGATGGATGAAATTGCCATGACGAACTTCATTGAAACCAATATTAAATACAATGGCACAGAAATGAATATCAGTGACGGAATAATGGAATTGGTTTTGCGTTTCTGATACTCCGATTTTTCGTACAAAATCATTTTCTCAAGTGCGATTTGTTTTCTTGATTCCAAAATTCGGGTCTTTTCTCAGTGTAATATTGCATTGACCTAGTCCAGTGTCAAGACTTCAATGAGGGATTATATCTGACTGAATAAAGCTCTATACTCCTTCCTTCATTGAAGTCTTGACACTAGACTAGATCTGCATGCGCAATATTACACGGAGGAATCCCGGGGAGGAATAACCGAAATTCGACTTGAAATGGAGTATTATCAGGAGCTTAACTTTTGCTCAGTGAGAACCCGGATAATTTTGGATTCATACTCTATCGGCAGATGTCGGTCGACGCTATAGCCTTCCGCACATGATTGTTTTTACACAACGCATATGTTTACGCAGCTGGTGTGCAAAGTATGCGGGAAAGGCTACCGTCGGCCGACGACCTCCGATAAAGTTTGATCCCACCATAATGGTCCCATTGCAAGCTGTAAATCGCCTAATGAACTGAAACTATATCTCCAGCGAATGCCTTCCTAATCTTGACCAAGGACTTTCTATGTAAATGAATGTTATTGCAAGGCAATTTGTAATACATTTACTTTCTCTATACATGTAATGCACACCAAAGTGAGCCGTATTGTTTTGCATTTCGATAGCCATCAGAGATATCGTCTTATTTCATCGAATATCGAGATAATGCATTAAAAATATCTCCACTCGGGACTTCTCATCTGGTACGGGGCCTGAGTGTAAAGTACCGAAGATGTATCTTTAACTGCAGGACATCAGTGATTGTGATCACATTAAAGGCGATAACATACCCTCTGATATTATAGCTAACTATACATAATGAGGACAATTTTATTCTATGGGCAAATATAACCCATAAATAAATCTACTGGCTTAATGGCATCAATAGGATGACATCAAACGCCTATCCTTGCAATATCTTTCGACAAAATCATTAAGTACTACGACTACAGGGTTTCTCAGAAAGAACGTTACCCTCCAGAAACGACCATTTTTGCTTACTTAATCAATTCTTATCCTTGTTTTAGCGTTATATTATAAAAATATGTACTGTATTGAACATATGGTGAAAACAAAGAAGAAAACGGTGAAAAACAAACCAAACGATAACTATTTCCCTAAACACGATGCACACCTACTTTGTCCACGGCTAGCAATAGCAGAGAAACATGTACATTGCATTTCTTATGGATTTGAGCACACGTAGTCGTCAGATTTAATTAATTTGTTCACATGTAATGCCTAAAGAGGACCTGAAACATGCACTTAATTTGTTCTTCAGAATGAAGTGACCTAAATCCCCTCACCCGTCTCCCATCATAATGCAAACATGAATTTGGTTAAAGCACACTTTTTAAATAATGGCATTGGCGCGTGGCTCCTACAATGGAGCTACTGAACTGATCTTGGGTTAAAGGACCATCGTTCATCGTGAATGGGTAAACGCTTTCCCTCAATGTAGGGTTCCTTGTAAGATGGCAATCAAAGGGAGCAGAGAAAAAAATCTGGAGCATGGCAAGCCTCTAAAAAGGTGCAAGGAGAGCGATATGGTCGTCAAAGAACAGGACAATCAGCCGCAAATAATGCTGCAGTGCGTAGAGAAGTGAACAATAAACTCTAAAACCAGCACTGGACCTTCGGATTTGAGAGT
>JAMKCH010008582.1:0-72838 GCA_023653785.1 Ophioderma brevispina
TTTGAGAAAGGGATAAGCCGGATTTCAAGGTTCAAAACTAATTGAAATAAGGCAATCAAATAAAGCTGGAAAGGAGCTTTATAATGTTACGCCTCAACGCTTGTTTTGAATAGAGCTAAGTATTTTGTAATTCACTCTGCAAGCATAAGCCATTTCCAAATAGTAATGGTAGTGTAAACATCAGTGGTTTGTTGTGACAAATTTTTCGTTTGTCGGTCCTTTGATTTGGAAGACGAATTTGATGATGGGGATACTTTAATTATAGCCAAGTCCCAAGACACCAATGATCGTTTTTGTGGAGACGTGAAAAGCAAAGGTAGGTCGTATACTGATAACATCATCCTCTTTGTATGCATGGATATCTTTAGGAATATAAATTTGCAAATCCGCTCTCTTATTGGTGGAATTCCTCTTTGAACCAGTAACATGTCATTCGTTTGACACTACAGATTTTATATTTATGAACACGTCCCTGCTTAGCGACCCATGCACTTAATCACAAAAAGTATATGTGGCATTCAGCGTGACAAATTTTTGCTGTTTTTCTCGTTACTAATGTATTATAACCTTGCAAATTTATTTATTTAGCATTCAGATTGCACGCCATTGTTGGTGTCCCTAACATAATAATCTAAATTTCATTCCAGAATAATTGACAGAACATGTCTCTGGAATTGACCATTTGACCCTAAAAAATACCATTCTAGACGACACTAGAATTTATTTTTTGTAATACAGTCCCCTGCTTGGTTCACCCATATGAACAGTATCGCTGTGGCATTCAGCCTGATAGACTTAATTTGTCTCATTTCTATCTGTTTTTTGGATTAAAAACAGATGTTTTTTGATCATGGCAGGTGTCCATAATGCGATTATAATTTAAATAATCCCTACCCCCTAATCAATGGCAGACGGTAATTCTACACCGATTCCTATAGTGTTGCTAGACTGACTGTTGTATTTCTTTCGTTCAAAGTTCGATGCCCTGACCTTTATTTCTTGATATCGTGTCAGCTACTGACCACTTTATCAAAACACCAAACGTTTTGATAATTGGATCAGCTACTGACCACATTATCAAAAAATAAAGGTCGGGGCAACGAACTTTAGTACACAAAAGACACTACAATTGATAATCCATCATGAATCGAAGATGGCTCGAACGTGTAATATATATATATATATATTATATATATATCTAAGAACTATATACAGGAATATGGGAAACGGCGTTTGTACATTTACTGTATCAAAATTTGATGCACAGCTGATAGGAAAAAGACAATTATCAAACACAAACCGAGAGTAAAAGAATCAATTGGGCTGAAGCGTGATCGAGCCGGCGACCTCTGGATTGCGAGACCATTGCTCTACCAACTGAGCTATTCAGCCCTTGTCGTGGCGGTATGACTCCCCCTAATTACTGATCCATCAATCCTTATACTCCTGAATCAGCTACAGTCTATTAATGTACTGCCGGATCAATATTGATGCACGCCCATGAAATTAAATGAAACTATTAGACAGAAGAATGGGAGACGGCGTTTGTACATTTACTGGATCACATTTGTGATGCACGCTATAGAAACAGACACTTATAACCAAATAAACCCAACAAAGTACATAATAATACTGATTAGCTGATTCAGAGTAAGGAAGATGGCGCCTACAATTTAGGGGGATGAACCGCCAACACAAGGGCTGAAAAGCTCAGTTGGTAGAGCCCTGGTCTCGCAATCCAGAGGCCGCCGGTTCGAAACCCGCTTCAGCCAATGATTCTTTGCTCTCGTTTGGTTTATATATATATATAATATATTATAGATAATACATATACACATGTAATCTATTTGGCGGACACCCTGTACGATTTAACGTATATTTAAACATTCTTAACTCTGTGTGTGATGTTATGCTGATCACAACATTTCAGCAATTAAGATTACCATAATTTGAGTTTGTCATCGCATTCAGTGATGGAAAATGTGCCAAAGTCAAAAACAAAATAGGCTTTAATGGAAGACCACCGAACTGAGGGATATAGTAATTATGCAAATATCGTAGGCAAAATTGAAATGTTATTACTTACTTTTATTAGCTTGGAGATAGATTCGAGTAGCATAAAATTAATATTGCATACCAATGCACCTGGTCGTTTAAAGTGAATTTCGTGATTCTACCACCTTTTGTTTGTTATGTTTCACTATGATTTAGCGTGGGTTCACGGACATGCCCATTTAAAGCCACAATCAGCATTTTTTTTCCAAAAAAAAAATTAAAAATGCCCCATTTTGTCTTTAAATTGCCAGTGATCGGGTCATATCAACACGTATACAACTTTCTTGTGAAAATCAAGTATTTTAAGCGGGTCTTGAACGATTGCCCATTACAATTACTGCTTTTAGACTTGAAAACTCAGTCGGATCCCGACTTTGATTAGTAAACAGAAATAAACATTTCACCATTCTTGACAAATATGGTGTGCTACGCTTAGCCAATTATATGGGTTATAGGGTATATTACTGCCCAACATTTCCAAGCAACAGGTAATTGTCTTTGGGGCCATTCTCCGATAAAGTGTTCAAAAAGTGTTTTTTTCGTGTCATGCATAGTTTAAAGCTTGTTTTTGCCCGTTAGATGTCATATTATTAAATATAAATTATACTAGGAGTTATGTTTTCAAAATGATTCCGACTAGAAGTTGTTAACCGGGTTGAGAAAGTATAAGCAATACGGCTAAAGATGCATTAATCTTGCTTTCGCCATGTCGCCAGGCCCAAATCCGTTTCTTTAAAATGTGTCCCTGCTTTTTACACAAAGAGAACATATGCGGCAGATTACATTGAATTTTTTATCGCCTATATTATGCCCTAATTATTTAAGTTCAAAACATGATAATATTGGAGTATTAAAAGTTTCGCAAGAGTTCTCTGAGAGCAGGTCGCCAATATTGCAGCCAGTTACGTTACCATAATTCGAATGGGATACACAAATTGCTAAAAATAAAGCTGAAGAACAATGTTTCAATATGGGATTCAATCGAGCATTATGTCAATGTTAATATTAAATGTTTTGTATACAAATCTGTTTCAAAGGTAACAATTTCAGCCCTAGTAATGAAAGAACCCCTCATGTTACGTTCATTACCGCGCCAGATACGTTAACTCCCTCCCGCTACGCTCTTGCAATACGCCGGCGTGATACATAACGTCGAATACCACACCATGGCTTTAATATGACAATGATGAAGGGTATACTGTCAAAGGTATAGACGGGGGTATAGAGACGAAGCGGTTAAAAGCATTGTACTTTCATCAAGAACAGTACGACTAAGAAAAAGCCGGCCAGGATACGTTACCCAGATTACGTTACCCTCAGTGTTACGTTAGGCCTATTATACTAAAAAATCTGATATTGCTTAAAGTCTGACTCAGAGTTTTTGAATATATTTTTTTTTGTGTTGTATTAAAACAAAGTCAACTAGAACTAAAGGATAGTCACCTAAAAATGACCAATTCAAAAGTTGAGATATATCGGGATGTTTCGGTTTGCATGCGTAAAACATTTATGAGAGTATACAGTTGCAATAGGGATAATGTGTATAACTAAATTTCCGGATCCGGAAATTTATAACAAAAGTTGCGATTTTCTTTATGTGAAGGACTTCGAGTTGAGCTTAGCTATTTCACACGTGTTTCGTATATGGACAAAAGCATTAGAATATGCAAAAAAACAAGGTTTATTTGAAAATTGAGGGCGCCCCTCCTCGGGAAATCTCTGATCGGCCTTTAAGACTCACCCATGTGCATTGTTCCGTGTTCGGAGGATAATAAAGTTTACGACTTTTTTATGATTTTCGGGAATTCCTATTTGATATTTGGTCAATTTGGAGACCAAACATGAACACCTTATCGGAGAATGGCCCTTTGATGAAAAGATGGGGGGGGGGGGGGGGGGCGGATTTGTTCACATTTCGAAAAGAAAATAAGAAAGAAATCGGTGATTCGTGGCTTAAAGCATAGATGCCTTGAATTCACTCAGCCTTTTGGATAGTAGAAGCAAAGTGTGTTCCGATTATTTTTTAATTGAGTCCATGAAGAAAACAGTGGTTGGGGGGTTGTGTGTGTGTGCTGTCCAGTGTGTGTGTCTGTGTTGTGTCTGCAGGTTGGTGTGTTATGGGCCGTTTTCAAGCCTTATGGGTGTTTTTTTTTTTCTTTTATGTTTAATAAAAATTCTAGTCCCCACAAGCTAATAATATTGAAAAGTTTAGAAAAGGACCGTCACCCTAATTTACCTAATAACGGAATAAAAACTGTAATATAATATTGCAGTTTATTTCGGTAAAAGAGCCCGTAACACCAAATTACAGTTTAAGACAGTTGTCTAGGTATGAGAGTGAGGAGGCGGAGAGAAAGAGACCGGGGAGGGGGAGGGGCACTCTAGTAGGGAGTGTGTATGTGTGTTCGCCAGACTCTGAATTAGGACTTGGGACTGTTTTGTCTTTTAAATTAGGGGCCTTAGAAAAAATGCATTTGGAGAAATATACAGGCTTTAAGAAAATCATTCGGCTCAAGTTAAGCTTCTGAGGTAAAAACATTTCCCAAAAAAGGGGCCTCAAGGAACTAAATTATGCTTCAACTGGAAGAATTAGTAACTCAGTGCTGGGAGAGTGCTGGAGAGGCGTGAAATTGGGTTGTTAGAAAGGAGAAGCCTGGTGGTATGGTTTGGAAAGAGAACCATAGTTGGGGAAGTGGACCTGGGGTAATTGGGAAGGGAAATCGGGTTGTTTCAGAAAGATCATGTTGTTGGAATGAGACCCTGAGGTATTTGGAATTAAGCCAATTTAGATGGAAACGGGGAACGTTTGGGTAATTTATGGGATGTGGCCTGGGTTTAGTTGGAAAAGGGGCACCTGTGTTAGATGAGGAGAATTGAGAAGAAATGCTCGGTGGCAGCTGGGACGGGGCTCTGAGACAGATGAAAAGGGGATCTTGTGTAGTTGAGAAGGGGACACTGTGGCCGTTAGGACCTTGGGAATCTGGGGAGGTCATTAAAATGGACTTATAGTTGCAAAGGGGCTTTGGGTAGGTAGAAAAACAGGGGCCCTAGGTAGTTGGCGTCTGGATAAGGTTCCGTACGGAAACCTAACAAACCCTAACCTTGGTACCCCGCCAAAATGCGAAAGCCGAGACCGCGAAATTCTAGGTTGACTTAGGAGCTCGTCCATTTCCCCCCCAAATACTCACTCACCCTGGCTTCACATTGAAGTCGTAATTTTAAAATAAGAAAACATTCAGTCGTTAAACAAGATGAACGCTTTGTATATAGCATATTGTCAGGAGGTTAGTATAAGATTTTTGATTTGAAAGCTTTGATCAAATGCGATCTATATTAACGTATATGATTAAGCTGATTATGGTATATCTGGCTAATTCATCAATGACTTCATGGTTGGCAAACAGGTTCATAATCTAAAAATTTGTACTTGTAGGAAAATTCATTATATAGATATATGTAATAATCATCACAAACTTAAAACGTAAAACTTCTTGTTTTAAAATCAAACAGGTCAAAAATTAAAGCCACATTATCAGCGATTTTCTCAAAATGTAAATTTTAATCGCATACCCTATTTTTTCATCAAAGTCCATTTTTTGCACTGTTGGATATTGGAAAATTAGTGTAAGTAAATACCCTGGCCTGCAAGGCATGGTGAAGCGGCTAAGCATAAAACGCCGTATTTGTTGAAGTATGATGAGTTTAGGCTTGTTACTATAAGTCGGGATCGACTTTTTAAAGGGTTCTAGAAAAAAAACAGTTCGTAAAGGACATCTTTTAGACCGCTTTAAAATGACTTTAAGTGTTGTTTTTCACAAGAGAACATACTTATAAGGTGTGTATGCCCCAACACTAGCAATTTAGAGGACAAAAAATAGGCACTTTGAATGTGGGAAAAAAATGAATGATTGTTGGAAATAGTGTACGGTTGTAATATTACGTTGATTAAGTATGTGATTACATGTAATTTTACACGTATCGAACTTGATTACACTGCACGTTTGATGTAAGCTGTTTCTCAATGGTCTCTTTTATGTTTGATTTTGAAATTTAAATGTAGCATTATGGCGTCAAAGATACAATGTAACTTTGAGAACAATCATGAAGTTGAAAAGCAATTTTACTTTGTCCAGTATAGCATATTTGAGATTGAGTTTTGCATAGATGAGTTCTATTGAATATCGCCTTGCTTTCAAGGCATATAGGCCAACAATTGTGTACATGCACTGTACACACAGTCATTTTTTCCCAATTAAGTACTTAAAGGACTTTGATGAAAATAGTGGCGTTATTTTTAATACATTTTTTTTTTCTTTCCTTAAGGATCATCCAATTTCCCTTCGAAATTGCACTACAAATTCCTCACCCGCATAAACACATTTGAACATATCAATATTATTTCTAATGTTAAAGATGACATTTTATTTTGTTTTATTTGCGATTTGTATGTTTTCACTGTGTAAGGAACATTTTGTTACTTTATTTTAGGAGTTTAATTTCCCCTGTCTTATTGGTCGTTAGCATTTCATCAACTCCTCCAACACTTGTTCTCTTTATAGTTATCGCATTTGCGTATTTGTTTTGGTATTTTGATTTATATTGTGGGAATAATAAATTGAGGTTCAAGTTAATGTGTCTCTGACCATGTTCACTTTCAAACAGTAAAAAATGTAATGTTACAATACATGACCAAGCCTACCCATTTCATGTCTACACTTCCTGCCACCAAACAGCTGCACCTTTACCTGATGATCACCAAGGTTATTTTCATGTGTATTTTGAAATTGAAGATATTTTACAACTCGATATTTATTGAATGATTTACACATGAACAGGAAATGTCTTATATTAATCATTAAATGGTTTTGTTTTTCCACACGCTATAAATTTTAATTTCCAAACAAGCACCTGTGTCGCAATCCTTGGTATACTGACATCATAGACGTCAATGCTGACATTGTGTTCAAATTAACCCGAAAGCCTACAATGGTCATTTGTTGTTGTTCTTTCGCCACCCATGGTTTAGATAAAAGAGATATCAATACAATTTTAAAATTTTATTTTGGTTCCTGATCAAACTTCAAGTTACTTTAAACCAGAGAAGGCCCAAAGAATGTTTTAACCTTTGTGAAAAGTTCACATCAAACTGTTGTAGTTGGTGTTGTGGTTTCTTATTTGTTTTTCCCACTTATGATGTGGTTGAGCTCGGTTTAACATTTGAATCGGACGTAAGCTACATCTGTTTTGTTCAAATGTTAAATAATGACCAGAATAACAGTTTGCGTTTTCCTGAATCTTCACTTTAAAGACAAAAAAAATTAAAGTGTAGGCCTATACAAGTGGTCAAACAGGTTCATATACTAGTAGTTTTCTTTGTACAGCTGAGAATTTTTCTTCTATTCTTATTGTAAATGGATTGGGGATTGCAATTAGACGTCTTTTGCAAATAAAAAAAAAATTAATAATAAATAAAAATGAACGGCCTGCAGGTTTTAAAGAAGTTTTATCACTTTGTTTAAATTTTGAGACTTTTGGAGTCAACGATGAAGGTGCTTGCAAGCAGGGTCAAACGTGCTAAGACTAAGGGATTCTTCGCATAAGTCTATTAATTAAAGCGGATTTAAAAAACAAAAAACAACAACCAAAAAACCTAAAGGGGTTCAGCAAACGGTATAGTTATTTTTAGAACCCTTGAAACCCAAACAAAACCATTTTAACCATTTTAAGTGATGGATCCCATAAAAGGGAAAATGTTCTAAGGTCTAACAATCTAATTTTAAGCTATTTTAGACTACGATTTAGGCCTATAGCGCAGTTTGCAGTAATCCTGCATAGCTGATTTGCTATTCTTACTGATCTCTTTTTCATTTGTTATTACATGTATACTAATTTTTATCCATGAAAAGGCGTCTTGGCGATTTCCGACATGTTTATCACACCTTGGACCAAAACGTTTTAACAGAGTCGAATAGAATAACTTGCCCGCGGCTGACTGATCATTGTCAACAAAAGAACGTCAATAAAGCTAGGAGTTGTGAGAAGGGATCGCGTCATCATTCACCAGGTGTGATCAAGCATGTCTCCACAAAATACGCTGCTGGCAGCGTACATTTCCCTTCCGCTCCCTGGTTACTCTTTCACTGATATAAAAAAGGTGTACTGGATATCACCAAAAGTTCGCAAAAACTGGAAAACATTCGCCAATGGTGATCTTGAACTTTTCAAGGTAATCCCTATTGGTAGTATTGGTGTCAGGGGACAGAGAGAGAGGGAGGTGAAATGCGAAAACGGCCCGTACCAGTTCACTCAAGTTCCTGGATTTTCAAGAGAAGGAGCGCGTGATTATTGATATAGAAACATAGAAGTTTTCTTTCACCATGAAAAAAAATAACAAGTTTGGCTTGAGTTCATGT
Organism: Ophioderma brevispina; assembly: GCA_023653785.1. NCBI lineage: Eukaryota > Metazoa > Echinodermata > Ophiuroidea > Amphilepidida > Ophiodermatidae > Ophioderma > Ophioderma brevispina. The sequence goes on from JAMKCH010008582.1 coordinate 8,469, forward strand.
CACGCTGACACTAAAAAAACAACATCTGTGGAATCACAAACCAAAATATAAAAATACAATGAAGAAGCATGTGATTACTAAATCGCCTAAAAATAGGATTGTCAAAAATCTGCATTATCCTGATTTGAATGATTCGAAAAGTGTATTTGTACCGGGGATAAGAGACGGACGGAGACATGTTTGAAGATTTTACCATCCAGTGCCAGGATTGTCGGCGGATGACATACCAATCGCAACGGCCCGACATCTGTTTACAATCAATTTTACGCGTATTTAAGCGTTGATGTTGCGTTTCTGTGGATTCTTGTGACCCGTGTTTTAATTATATATGTATCACATCTGAGAAACTACAACAACAGCGTGTACTCAGGCCTACCGCAGGTTCTTCACCTTTGTTCGCTAATGTTCGCTACGTGATCATCCTTGGCGACCATATCAGTAACTGACGTGAAAAACTTAGCCCTCATGTATTATTATAGCTAACTACATAAATCAATGTATGATATTCTGACATTTACAACAGGAGTATTTTTAAGTGTCGGGTCAAAGGTTGCAAGAAAAAAAAAGTAGCAAACAAAACTGAAACTAATTTTGCCTGGAGGTTGTGATATAATACTGGTTTCCTTGCATATTTGTAATCAAAGTTTCTACTGTTAAACACTTTAATTACGATTAAAAATAAACTCCTTGAAAATTATCACAAATCAAACCTTAATCACCCAAGCTGGTTTCCCTTCATCATTTAAAATAGACTATGTAACACATAAAAATGGGAACGATCGGCAATTTATTTTTATTTATGCTAACCCGGCCTACACTAACAAAACCCTGACCCTAGGAACTCTTTCCAACAACAACCACAATTAAACAGAAAGGAAAGAGTCGAACTTCCGTAGGTGACCTCATTTATAATTTTTTTGTTAATTTATGGCCTAACATTAACCAAGATTCTAACCATAAAGCCAAAATTAAAAAAAACAATGTTAAATGGAGAACTTCGAAGGGGTACATATACACATGTTGGAACGCTGCAAAAAAAAACAAAAAAAACAAAAAGGTTTTTAAACAAGTTACTTGTTCGCATTATTATTAGGTTAAAGAAAGTAGCAACGTTTTCTACATCGTAAATGATCCTGAATGATCAAAGTTCAATTCGATAATGCATTAATGTTCACACTTCAAAAATCGTAACTGCAATTTGACATTGTCTTTGAGGTTACTTTCACATATCACCGCAGAGTAAGATGTGCGTGTTATTCCTTTCAAGTTTTAAACTGTTTTGGAAGCTCGGTTTCTCTATACAATATTTTTGTTCTTATTGCTGGCTATTTCCGAGATGTGTATTATTGGCATTTCGATTGATTTTTAATAGGCCTATATCTTGGTAAAATTTAATTGAGAATATTTATTTCAAAATGCGCCAAGATTGCCAAAAAGCGCAAGCCGTTGATCACCATGATGATAGATGTGACAAATTCAAAATGAAAATTGAACTTGAGGAAACTGATTTTTAATTTTGAAACGAGGTATATTTACTGAACATGAAATTCTCTTGTGTATGCAACTTAATCTATTTTATTTGGTTCCAGATAGTAGTGCCTCGAAAAGACTTAGAAACATAAATATCGCTATAATATCATCAATAAAGAGAATTGAACTTCAAAGGTCGTGCGAAATATTTCATAGTTCTAGTGGCAAGGGAGATAACATATAGGCCTATTTACAAGATTGCAGCATGTTTGCAGACAAATATTGGATAGCTTTCAAACAAATCATTTCGAGGGTTGCTCCTAAAATATCAGTTAATTTGTTAACCTTGGAGCCTGCTGTCATAGCCAAGATCACACTTGGCTGCAAAATTCCGCAGCCTTGCCTTCAGGTCTCCGTACTAATACCGTCAAGGTTGTATCAATAAGTTTATCGTAATTGGTTCTGTCAATGTTTGTATATTGATAACTACCCATAAAAGAGGAAAAAATGTATACCATGTATCTCAAACTTGTAACAATTAGAAATTGGACAGTGTTATGTCTCTTAATATTAGGCCTACAACCACGTTTTTAAGATGGAAGTAATCGGGCGTTCTCACTGAGCTTTTCAAGAGTACTTAAACATGATCGGTGATTTTTGTTTTGCTGATATATCACATTTTGGTTATGCAATCTAGCTTTGAAACGCCATGTGCGTGAATATGAAGTGGCACTTTACTAAACACGGACGTTGAAAAGAATCTTTACTACGTTCTATGGTCTCAGCTTTTAAACAGCATTTCTTGGTAATGCCATGGCTTATGTCCCGCCTGTAAGACCCTCATTATCGGGCTCTTTTTCAGTTTCAGTCAATCCAGTGACCCCATTTTAGGACCATTTCAGTTCCAGAGACCCTTCTTCTTTTTTTAATGTTTAAATTTTATGAAAAAAAAAGGTGGATTTGTCACATCAAAAAGTAGCTGGAAATTGAGGGAAATCGTAGCTTATTTTCTGAAATTTTCGGAAAACCTAGTTCCGGAGACCCATTTTTTTGGGTCTCAAATCAGCTCCGGAGCCTCAATTTTTGAAACCCCTAAAAGTTGAGACCCCCCCCCCCCCCGGGCTTACACAGTTGAGAGTTGAGGTATGTACAATTGGTTTCAATTCAACTTAGAAATTCAGGCTCTGTGTACCGAAAGAAAGTGAAATGAACTTAAAAAATTGAATTTCAGTTTTCATTTGATCAAAGTTTAATTAAATATTCTAGTGAGCTAAAGGGAACACACGGACTACGAGGTCGTTAACATCAGAGTCTTGTTTTATCCAACCGTGAAATACTTTTCTTAAATACAATTCACCAAACGGTATTCATTATTCACGGTCTGAAAGCTCCATTTATGTAACTCAATAGCTCAATTTTCCAAGGTCTGGTTGAATTCTTTTGGTTTACTTGTTGTACCTATTACTCAAAATTTCAAAAGGTATTGAACGCCTCAACTTTTATCTTGGTATTAGTTTTATTACTCATTCGGAGATGTGGTTGTTGTAGCTGAAAGGTAAATTCTAAAGGCCAAATAAGTAAAACTATATATTGATAATACTTTATTTACTGTGCGTCAAGTTCTAGTGTAAATTGCACGTCAAAAACTATGCATTGAAAATACTGAATTAATAACAAAATTACATCGTGGACAGTTTGGAGCATAATAAAGTTGAACCTTATTTTTGGGCGTCGATGAGCCTCGATCGTTTATGCGATATGGTTAAAATAATGTTGTTCTCAAGAAAAAAAAAAAAACAACAATATTTTTTTTTAATATTTTTAATCTATTACAATTATATTAGTAGGATTAAATATTTTTAGTTCTATAATCTACGGTTTTAAGCGATCTGTGCCAAGGATAAGACAAAACTTATGACCTTCTTTTTTTGAAAATAATATTTAATTTGATCGGCTTACTACAATAGGCCCGACACTATATAGGCAGGTTAAAGGTGAACCATATCATTATCTATGACACTCCACTTGAACCCCTAGACAGTTTTTATAATCCTTTTGCATTCCCTTTCTTTCACTATACATTCCTGTCTTGATTTTCCCAGGATCATGTGCCAGCAATACCACAGATGTATCAGCTACAGAATTACCATCAACAAACAACTCCCGAGTTGACGTTACACCCCAAGCATTAGAAACCAAAGAAATCGAAGAAGTGATCACTGAATTGGCGGAGTTATCATGGTTATACACCGATATACCAGAGAAAAATACTGCAGCTGAAATACCCCATCAAGGGCTGACAACCCAATTAAGTAACACTGATATCTATGAGACGACTCAAATAACAAGTCTTTCTACCACTCTTGTGGACGCAGTGCTATTACCCATTGAGACACATTCTACTCAGAGACCAAAATCTACCCAAAACCCAATCATTCCTCAAAGTACGGATTCTCCTACAACAACAAATGTAGCTGAAACTAGCTCACGAACGCCGCAAAGAAGCGGACAAACTACTTTAAATCCGATTATTTCCAGCAAACATCCACATTAACTCCCAGTATTTCCAGCCAAGCAACTACATTATCTCCGAGTATTTCCAGCCAAGCAACCACATTATCTATCTATCTCCGAGTATTTCCGCCAGCACCCACCTGAATGCCGCGTATTCTAGCAAAGCAACTACATTAAACTCAGAGTATTTATCGCAAATCAAACTAACCTACCAACTTATTTCCCAATTTTACCAGCGAAACAACTACAATAAATCACAGTATTACTACTAGCAAAGAGTCACTACTTTTCTCAAGTTTTACCCGTAATGCAACTACAAATTAACCTCCGAGTAATTGACCCAGCAAGCAAACTCAAAAAAAAACCAACTTCCATCTTACTACCGACACACAACGACACATAATACTTCCAACGCAAAACCACACCACCAAACTATAATGTTCAAACTGACAAAAGAACTACGGTAATAGCTCCAAATATCACCAGTAGATGGGCAACATCAAACCCCAGTGTTAGTAGAAAAACTACTTTTCATAACCTCAGCACCAGAAGACCGCCACCAAAAGAATTCATATTTTACACATAGCACCGAAGAGAACATTGTCTCTAGTGTCAGTCGAAAAAAAGCACTGGTATGGTATTTAGGCCAGTACGCGGGGAAAGTAGTCCACTCTTTCAAATATTAGAGAAATACCGTACTAGTAATGTACAACTGCGAGTGAGCATGTCAAGACACTGACGTCATTGCGAATACCAGCGATAGAGACAACGGGGAATACTTAGATCACAACCTGGTCTTATTGTAGGATACTTCTCTCGCACTTTTTATTGATGTTGAAGACGATCAATAAGTTAAGATTATTTCATGGTTTCATTCCTATACTTTTTGTGTAAAAACGGAAAAAAGTATCAGTGATAGCCGGTTATAGTAACTCCCTACAAAACCAAATGTTAATGGCATATAGATATCCGAAATCTATTAAAAATGTGCAATCTAGAGATTTCCAAACAGGTACCGCCCAAAAACAAAATTCTGATTTTTGCACTAATGTCAAGCTTTAAATATCCAAATTATCAACATGTTATTTCAATGATTAAGCTGAGAATCAATTCTTTGATAACAAAAATCCATAAATTCTAATTCACTATAGGAACACATAAACTTCAGCCTGTTTGATGTAAAATTAAGCAATCAAAATCTTCCTTTTGTTTTTCACTTTTAAGGCATATTTCTCAATCCAAGTAAAAGTAAGAAATCTATTGGAAGTTCTTATTACATGTACCTGAAATCACTATATTGACAAAAAATATGGATGCCCCAAATCTCTCTTTGACCTTTACATTAGGGATGTGGGCAGTGTATGCTGACATACCTTGTTTTACTGTGTCACATCAATCGATTATGATACCAAACTTGGTCCGAAGAACCACGGATCCAAGGCTCATTATCAGATTTACCCAGAATGGGGTCAAAGGTTATGTAGGGGGATTGCCATTTCTACAAGTAAAACGAGGTGAGCACCAAACTTGAACCTCCTTGCCTCAAGTGAAGGTTGTAACACCATTTGGGGGTCCAAAGGTCAATAAACTAAACTGCATTTGCATGCGAACAGCAGGGTTTTTTTTCTCTCGAAGCCAATAGCCCTATATGGTTTTCCAAGGTAACTTTAAACAAGATAGGGAACTAAATGAATACGCCCCTAATGTTTAAGTCTATAATAGACTTGAAAATGAAAACAAAATATTGGACGCCCTTGAATGCAAAATGGATTCTTTTAAAGCCAAAATTTTGTCAAAATGCCTTTGAGCAAAGTAGTTGGCTTGTAGAACATGTACCCCTTCCCGATTGTGCAGTGTTTTTCCAATTATTACGACCCTCCCTGCTCCGAAAACAAAGGAATACTTTGACCGTGGGTCGTCAAATTACCCACTGGTCACATTGTACGTGACCCTGGGAAACTTGGAAAGCAGGTCGACTTGTTTCATAACAAAATACCCGTGATACCTATTCGTGACAATCATTTCATCTGATAGTATGTTTCGTATGGAAAAAAAAAAAAAACATTATTTAGGGCTCTACTGTCCGGTTAGACGGACCTTCTTACATGCACATGAAATGTAACATAATATGAATACCATCTCGTGTTACGGATTACATTTTGTCTTAAACAATTTTTCGTGTTGTACTGTTTTCATGATAATACGTAAGGAAATGAAAGAGCCGTATGTTTTCCATTCATGCCAAAGCTTAAGGAAATAGACATATTTTTCTCTTTTGGGTGTGTTAATTCTTTTTCAAGATAAAACACCGAAATTAATTAGAATGATAGTAATTGTTTTGTTTTTACATGTATTTTGTTTGTTTGTTCGTATAAAACAACGTGGTTGGTTCTATCTTTGGGCTTTTTTATTGTAAGAAGAATTAAACACTGATTATATACTCAACATGGAGTGTAAAATAAGTACATGTAATAAAAATTAAATGAGACGTCTGCTATACTTAGTAAGTAGCATTTGGTGATTATAGACTTTAATTTGTGGGAACATACAAGTAGTAGTCCAGAAATACAGCTCCAAATGCCGAAACTATGGTTTATATTGTAATCTAGCATCTACAGAAAGTGGTCCATTTTGTAAAAATGATCCAAATTTGAGACCACAGATACTATTATATTAGTACATAAATACACCTGCACAAAAAGATCTCGGCAATTTTTTCGATCAGTATTTGTGGCCAAGTAGACCATTTTGAAAGTTTACGAAAATTAACATTTGTTGCCAAGATCTTGCTCTTTCATTTAACACCACATCGTTTGTAAAAAGCGTGCAACAATGTCTGAGATTAGAGCGTTCCGAAAGATGTCAAACCCCCCAAACAAAAGTTGCAGTTTTTGGATTTTTCAATGCCACTTTGTGGTACAACGCAATAAATACGTGTGTTTGATTTTACACAAGGAGGTTTCCGACTGAATGAGCGAGAAACCTTATGCAATATTGATTGTGGTCCGCGCGCGTCCCAGTACACTGCAATGCCCCTTGAAATCCCAAAACGCACTTTTGTTTTGGGGGTTTGCGTCTTCGGGTGTTCTATCTCAGCCACCTTTGCACGCTTTTTACAAAGGCAGTGTTAACTGAAAGAGCAAGACTTAGATACACTAAAAGTATATTTCTAAAACTTCAAAATGGTCTGACTTGGCACAATACTGATCGAAACACTGCCGAAGATACTTTTTGTGCCAGTGTATACCAAATAGCTGCTGGCCTATTCCATTCGAAAAAGGAGCCACTAAGAGTTACACAATAGTTGCGACATCATTAGGTGATTATGATTATTTAATGGATAAGCATTTGAACTTTATTTCAATATACAATATATTGAAGAGATGAATCAAGAGGCCAGTAAGGCCAGATGTAATCCTCTTCCACTTTAATAGAAGTTAAACAAACATACAAAGGCAAGGAAGTTACATACAAAACTACGAAGTTGGCATACATTTACATTTGAATAAGAGCATCCAGCATCACCTCACCTCTGTCAATGTTAACATATTAGTTTTCGACTCAATGATATCATAATCACTGTACATAATAATCACATCACAACTAACAGACAGTTTCTCTATTCCCTCATTTATTATAAGAACATGTTTTTCTGGTTATTTTTCTATTGTTTTTAACATAGGCTTAAGGTCAACATGTAAACCCTTTTCGTAGTCCGATCCATATAGGGGATTTCGACAGGGTTGGTTTTATACAGCGAGTCTTTGATAGCTATATTTGAAGAAAATAAAGTAACACACCGCCTCAAAGTTATTTCTTACACTGAGGGCAGACTTTAATGTTCCTAATCACGTAGTGTTGTTGGTGTTGCTTATGTTTTTTGTGGTTTTTTCCCTTTGATCTCCTCATGATACATTAATTTTGAGCTGTCAATGGCCGATCATGGTAAGATTTTTTCATGTTTTTCCTTCCTCTCCCTCACATGGCATCTCAGCAAAACATCTGATTATCAATTTTGAGATAAATCGTCCAGTCGTTTAGGGAGTAATTTTTAAACAAAAATATGTAATAAATAACCCATAGACAGGGTGTGTCAAAAGGCGGTTACCACATTCCTGGGCCTAAATTGCACTGGAGTGATGAAGAAAATGATTTTTTTTTTCTGATACCAAAATCTCCATTTTGAATGGAGTAAAATGTGTGTGTGGGGGGGGGGGGTGGGTGTCGATCTGGTCATTCCCCTTTACCAAACAAAAAAAAATGGGTTTTTGTGGGGATTTAACTTTTTATAACATTTGGAAAGGTCGAAAGTAAGTACCCGTTCATTCAATCAATAATTAAAACTAATAATTAATGACCATGTCTTTTTTTAATACTATAAGATGTGCTACCTCTTTTTCCTAATTATCATCGCCTCCACGGTGGCAATCTCGCTGACCTTAGTACTTAATTTTCTTCGCTGCAATCATCTGTTTTTTGCTCGAAACCGACGACACGACGGAACGCCAAATTTTATGTTTATCAAGAAAGATGGGTCAAAAGGTTAGTCCATCGCTTTTTTCTATTTATTTTTTCCTATTCTTCCTTTCATAAATTTAAAACCGAAAAGTGATACCATTTTGAACTTCGGGCTACTTGTACAAACTTAGTTCATTTGATTTTTATTCAAAGAGACACATGTTCCCTATACCTGGAATAGAAATTACCATTTGCTGGAAGATGTACTTAACTAGTCCCATCAGATTGACTGTGTTGAATCCCTGGGAAACACATCGTGTTTATGGAAAGCTGTTTACTTGGGTGCCAAGAATTAAGGGGTCAAGCTTTGAGGAAAAAGTGTAACAAGTGCTTCTTGAGTTGGGAGGTAGACAACGAGTTAGACGTTGGTCTTAACTCTCGCCTACCTGAGTCATTTTTTGTAACACAACTCCCGAAAGGGGGGGGGGGGTGATTTTCGTTACTGAACACCCGCTTCCTGTAAATAATTTTGGTACCAAGGATAGCTTAGAGTTTCGTCTTTCCATTGGTACTCAAATCATACTAACTCCCATTATGAACGTCCCATGATGTCATATGTTGTCAGGAAAGTACGAACATACTGAATATAAGGGTGGAAAACTTGATATTTCACACTTATAGCGACTCAAACACCTTTTATAAGTCTAAAATGCTGTCATTATATAAAACTAGTCATGTTCCACAAGTAGAGTAAAAAAACGCATGAAAATCTGATTTCCTAACCTTTTTGGCGAAACTTGAATTTTTTTTCACTGTGCTTTGTCTATGGCACTGGGCAGTTTTTTGCTGAACATGGAACTTTATGACGTCTTGTGATAAGATAGGCTGAGTGGTACTTATTTTGGTATCAATGGAAAGAGGAGGACCCATGCTATCTAATTAGCACAAAATCACGTGTTTGAGTTCCGTGTTTGTGTTAGGCCATGTTGGTACTCCTCTTCGGAGGGGGGGGGGGTGGTTCCCACCCCCCCATCCATCACTTTGGGAATCACCCTTATCTTACTATGCGCGGTGCTGTTTTGTTTTTGGATTAAAAGGAGTCGGAACCATGTCAATTGACAAATTCATTAAACTAATTTGCACCCAAAAAAAGGGAAGTTTTAGGAGCCGGTGAAAAAAACTGAAGGGGAGGGGTGGTAACCCCCCCCCCCCTTGGTAAAACTAGGGTTAAGCTGGCGTTTTCTCAATACAATCTGTCTTATTTTTTAAAAACGAGATTTTAGGATCTATATAACCAACATAAATCCAATTATGGTGGTGGCAAGGAACGTTTCGGAAAATGTTATCAGCATCATCATGTCGCAGAAAACTGGTCAATCAACTTCCTAAATAAAAAGGAATGTTTTAATGTTTTTATATTTTACCCAAATGAGAATGTTTTGAGTTTTGCAGATTGAAACTTGTGGCACATGATGGCTCATTTTCCTCAAAGCAATTTTGTTGAGTGTTAACTACGCGTGCAAATTGTATTTCTACTTTCCTACAATAGTGTAATAAGATTATAACTCGTAAATTGAACATTAGCCTTTGATCCAAAATATAGGCCTAATTCAGAATTTATTATGCAATACAAAAAAGCTCATTTGACGTTTGGATTACACTAAGAAGTTTTGATAACAGGTAAAAGTGTTTAATTCGGATTTGCTTCACACTTCAATCATCGATCGGCACCATTTAAGTTTTTGGAATAAAAAGAATTAGGGTGGGTGATATATTGTAGAATTGTACCGGGTCCTAATACTTTTTATGGTGAGTCATGCACGTATCTGGGGTTACAGCTAAAATTTTTGAGTGGAATGCAGCAAACAGGTGTGTGTTTGTGTGTGTTTTTTTATGTATTTAGTGTGGAGGTTAATTAACGTATCCAACCATACACCTTGTGTCTGGACTCTAACCTTGAATGCTAACTATTTGAATCCATTTGGTTTGTTTATTTTATTCAATATCCTTAACTAATATAATCCATTATTTACAAAAACCATTGAATTTGTCGGACATTTTTATCCAAGTGTGGTACTATTCTTTCTGCGGTCTGTGAGACTTACTAGTATTATGCGGGTATCAAACACACCAAAAATGCTTACTTTTCGGCCATTCAGGCAACTGTCTTCACTCAAAATTTCCAGTTACCACCCAGACGGCCTTACTGGTTAGGGCCCCATCACTAGTAATCTTATACCCTCTTTTACATAGGCCTATGCCTTTAAAAAAATAGTGCCGTAATATTTTTTCTTCGATCGGAATCAGAGTTATGAACATTTTATTTCTCACGTGTTTTCTCTGATATTGCCCTTATCTCAGTTATGATTGCCGTTTTTCAGGTATGTTTTGTGTTTTTTGGTTCTGTCTAGCTGTTTTGGAAATTTTCTTGTCTGCTTCAGTAATGAATATACTTCGTTCTGCGAATGCACATTTTGTATCACTTTATAAATTCCTTATCTGCATCTAACGCGGTCATGGCTTGTTTAAATTTGAATCTCTAATTCATTCAATAAACTACCGATAAACGATTTTGAAATTTACAATCAAATAATCGGAATTTATACGCATGCAATTTCAATAAGAAATTGTTACTAGGTAAAATTTAACATGATATATACTAACATGTATTCACAGATTCACGAATTTTTGTTATCATATTAAGGAGAGTTCGTTTACTGAAATGGACTGTCACGAATTTCGATGTCATGCTCGATAACGCTGCAATGACGGGTGCAAAATAGGTCATGTTGCTCTTTATTATTAGTGTTCAGTGTGAGAGAATTAACCCTTCTTTGGGGACTATTCACACCATTTATACCATTCACAATACCAAAGTCATCACACGTTAACACCGAATTTAAGTTTTATATTCCATGGACCATTATATTGGTAAGTAACAAAATCAATTTGACCTGTTTTCCAATAGGATGTCTTCCGGCTCCCGGGCTATTTTTCTGTACTTTTGTTTTAGCTTTGTTTAGCATTGTGTCATTCAGAAAGCACCAGACGGCTCTACATGTATGTATGGGTGAAGTGTTTTTTATGACACAATGGACACGTTCAAATTCAGTTTATCACGATATTACAGCCGAATATATAGGTTATGATCTGTGTGAACTTTCGCTTTATCATTAAATGTCGTTACTGGAAAAAACATGTTTGTATTTCTTTTCTTCATGTGTTACGAAGTCGTTCGATGACTATTTGTAAAACAAGTTAGGCCGACATAATTGTATTAATACAACCCTTCGCATCTACTCTTAACTCTGTAACCTGTACCATGAGGTTTAGTCCGTTAATTGATAAACAAAATGATATGTGTGCGAAGGGGTAGGTTGTAGTTGTCAATTATGTCATTAGGCCTTTATACTGAAATTGCATTAATCTGTTATTATCAAAGAAATGCATCTGTTCATTAAATAATGTGCGCTGAACAATGTTACTAATTTTATGACAAGTTTTGGAATTCGGAAATGGGGGCGGAGCCAAGTTTACAGGCCAAGTAGAGGAGTATAAAATAATGTGGTGTCTGGGCCTACGCGTAACCAATACTGCGCGTTACGCTTAGCCACTTTCAGGGGTCTTTTAATTTATATACAACAATTTCCAACACAACAGTGCAAAAAAATGCACTTTGATGAAAAATAGGGGGCGCTGTTTGTTTACATTTTGAAAAAAATCGCTGATAGTGGCTTTAAACCCTAATTCATTCAGATAAATTACTCGATAAACGATTTTGAAATTTATAATCATTTATAATCGGAATTTATACGCATGCAATTTCAATAAACAAATGTTACTTGTTAAAATTTTATATACTCATAACATGATAGATACGTACATGTATTCAAGTATTCACGAATGTTGTTATCATATTATTGGGAGAGTTCGTTTACGCAAATAATGTCACGAATTTCGATATCATGCTCGATAAACGCTGCATGACGGTTCAAAATAGGTCATGTTGCTCTTTATTATTAGTGTTCAGTGTGAGAGAATTAACCCTTCTTTGGGGACTATTCACACCATTTATACCATTCACAATAACAAAGTCAACGTTAACACCGAATTTAAGTTTATTCCCATGGAACATTATATTGGTAAAGTACAAAATCAATTTGACCTGTTCCAATAGGATTTCTCCGGCTCCCGGGGCTATTTTTCTGTACTTTGTTTAGCATTGTGTCATTCAGAAAGCAACCAGACGGCGCTACATGTAGGTATGGGTGAAGTGTTTTTATGACACAATGGACAAGTTCAAATATCAGTTTATCACGATATTACAGCCGGAATATAAAAATGTCATGCATGATCTGTGTGAACTTTCGCTTTATCATTTAAATGTCGTATACATAGAAAACATGTTATTCCATGTATGTATTTCTTTTCTTCATGTGTTACGAAGTCGTTCGATAACTATTTGTAAAATAAGTTAGGCCGACATGATTGTATTATACCCTTCGCACCTACTTAACTCTGTAATCTGTATCATGATCATGAGGTTTATTCCGTTAACGGAATAAAGCAAAAATTTAATGACATTGTGTGCGAAAGGTATAGGCCGTAGTGTAATTATGCCATTAGGCCTTTATACTGAAATTGCAATAATCATGTTAATTATCAAAGAAATGCATCTGTTCATTAAATAATGTGCGCTGAAAAATGTTACTAATTTAATATGACAACGTTTTGGAATTCGGAACGGGGCCAAAGTTTACAGACCAAGTAGAGGAGTATAGAAATAATGTGTGTATGGCCTACGCGTAAAAATTATGCAAGTGATTCATTGGCTTGGTATGGGGATGGAAAAAGAGTTACATGCATGTAGGGTTCGTGAATTAACCGATAACATTTCTGCCAAGTACCTTCTAAACTAGCCTTATGTAAATTTATGTATTGCTTGTGGCGATATAGGCCCACATGCTGTCTTGTACGTTTGTGTTTACCGTTGTTCCTGTGTAAGTAGGTCTACGTGCGTTGTTTTGTGTTGGTTAGTTTTGTTGATGTGCTGGTTAATTTTGTTGGTGTTTCATATTTTTTAGATGTAATTGTACATAATATTTTTGTAAAGCGATCGAAGCCTTGGTAAGATGTATATAAAATTGCACAATAACATTCTGAAATTTTGAGTTGGTATGCAGAAATAGCGTGCCTTTTGGCAGTACTACAATCCATATCCCATCCCGGGGGTCCTAACGTTTGGCTCTGTGTTGACAGCGTGGGTTGGTCTAACCATATGATAACATGCAATCTGGTATTCTAGTTTCTGACAATAGTCCAGGAATCAAACGGTGAAACCACCACTCTACAAAAAAAGTAATTTTGGTTCGAACAAAAAAGGAGCTGAAGCCAACATAGCATATGACTCAGACGACTTAAATTCGTCTTGTCGTGAAAGTTACTCGAGGCTACTACTTTGGAGATGTAAAGATACAATATTGGTATTGTTATAATTGTCAACATAATTCTTAAGATTTCTTTGAGGACGCCAGTAAGTCCTACTATGCCTTTCTTCATTTTGGACTTAAAACTTGTTACTTCTCTCCTTTCCCCCTTCACAGGGCGCCAAGACCAAAATACGAGAAAGTTAAACTCAAACAAGGTTTTCGGCAAGATCGAGAGGCCGCAGGGTCCGGCTGGGTATTTCAAGACGGAGCCGATCCTTCTAAGCAAATCACTCTTGAACTTCGACCACGCAATACTCAATCCTCGCCCGAGGGTTTAAGCAATAATGGAAACCCGAACCGTTTGCACTTCAAGGCGACTCTTCCCGAAAACTATTCGCTTGGTGGGTTATCTTCACCAGAGGTCGCTGTAGATTTAGACGGCGACAGCACTGGCTCCTTACGTCTTTCAAAGAGTCCTGATCGCGCGGATCGTTCTACTTCAAGTGAAGGCGATTCAGGTATATTAGCGCTTGGTGAAGATGTGTGGTCGCCAACAAAAGGTGTACCGTTTCATTTTATTTCAGATGATGCTGTTATAGAACTTTGATCCAACCTGCCAGGAACTTTACGTCAATGAGTGATGGAAAAAAATATTATGCAAACTAAAGTGCCCTTTTGGTAGAGAGAGAGAGAGAGAGAGAGGGGGGGAGAAAAATACCAGAATAGTATCCCAACGAAGTCGCACACCACTTATCGTTTGGAGTTGACCTGTGTTGACGGAACTCGGAGGACATTGATATGAATGCCAAACAGCATTTCTACTATGGAGAGATCCAAAAATAATTTTTTTATAGACTGCACTTAAGCAAATATTAAACAGAGAAAAAGAAAAAAAAGTGATTTTCCAAATCCTGTATAAAATTCAGGGTTAAAAGCTGAATACATAATATAGCAGCATTTCATTGCGATTTACGAGCAATACAGTGGTATTATTTACAAAAATGGATAGACCACGTCTTGAAGTATATTCGCAGCTAAAAGGAGCTTTGGTTAGTAAATATTTGTTGTATTTATTAATAATGTTATTTGTTACCAAATTCAAACTGTCCTTCTTCATGCATAAGATTCGGTCTTCACTACCTCGTACTGGACAAAGACCCCACGACGGGGGGGGGGGGGGTGTGTGGGGGGTAGGACCATTCCACCTTAAGATCAAATAGCATCTTATAATTCCCATTAAAACATGTATATAGATCGATGGTGTTTAAAGGGCTCATGATACGGTCATTTTTTCTGTCATAACTGTTCGAAAACGGTTTACTGCAAATGCCACACCCATAAAACGAACTATACGTTAGCGTCACGAAAAATGCGATCAACTAAGACAAATCAGGATCTTGCAAGGAATTTGAGCAAAATGTGGTGCGATATAAGCCAGAATGCCTGTCAATACGTCGGGTATACGTTGTGTTGTCATAAGCGCGTAGTCTCGTTTGCGTTTGTATACGTTCGTGGTCGGACCTCGTGGAGTCACTAGGCGTGGTAGGACACCTTATACAATAAATGATACTAAATTTGATAAATAACGTTCCTTAGCATTCGAGGGATTTTTGAAATGGCGCGAAATTGAATTTTCAAATGCATTTTTCTCCAAATTTCTCTACGACTAAAGTTTCGCAGAACAAAATGCGTTAAATTCTGTCTTCTGCCGTATGTAAGAAATTGAATAGAATTCATCACGCGGTTTTGGAGAATCAATCAGCATAATGAATGTCCGATTTTTAGGTTTTTTTCTCATAGAGCTCCACAGGAGCTTGGCAACCTCCCAATCCCAACTCTAGGTCGAACTCGGGCAGTCCGTCCCCCTGCATTCGGTTGTTCTCAATGCTAGTCTTTATCAAGACCTTCACGGTACGCGTAGGAGGGCTCTCTTACACACAGACAAAGACTTGACTGAAGCTATAGCTGGTCACGAATATTTAAATCTTAAGGACCGTTATTGGAAATTACCTGATTACAGCGAGGCTAATCCCTACCTCGACGGATTTTGACGTCAATACTTTTTCCCTAAATTTTCATGACTATTACTAAGTATTTTGAACGAAGTTTAGAGTTGATTTTGTAATATCACCGAGCAGATACTGCCATAAATCAATGCATGTAGCAGGTCCCATTACCGTTTGAAATCCCTAATGCCCAAATCGAGGCAGATCGTGTCCTACACCCCCGCTTGCCCACCCCTCCCGCCTTACTGAGTGGCGCTCTAACATCTAAGCTATATTGACAGACGATGCTGCCAGGCGCATTCAATATAACAACTCGCCCAAAATGAATCAAAAGTACAGTCATGCTCTATTTTAAATGGAGGACAAATCTGAATTTTAAATTTTAATCTATGTATTAGATTTGATTTAGTCTAGACAATTTAGACTACAAACTGGATTTAAGCGCGTTGATGTGGGACCTGCATAAGTGTTACCATGGCCCTTTTCAAACTCGTCCTCGTCCTTTATTTATGTTTAAATATTTACAAAAACCCTTACTGGTGGAAGTTGGTTTCTTCAGCACCAGGGTTTTCGAATTAAAAAAAATTCGTCAGATTCGGGTGTACGTGTAAACAAATGACGACGTCTTAAATTTGCGATTTCATTGGCCGCCACCGCTGCTATTGAGGCGAACCTGGCCGTGCAACGTGGTGAGATTCTTGCTCGAAAGCATGCTGCGACATAACCGTTAATAAATTATCCATGAACAGTATTCACTAGTTTTCAACTTCATCGCCAACGGCTCATTCCGTTCACCTTATTCCACAATTCAGAACCAACTCTCATAGACGATCGCCTCTCCAAATGCCAACGGTTTTGAAATGAGAAAACATTGCTTGTTAATTTTTAGAATTTTATTTTGTCAGGTTTTTAGTTATGTGTTAAGCAATGGCTATATCAAAATGTAAGCTTTCTTCGCCGCAGTTCTGCTATTGGAGACGTAAAAGATGTTATTGAAAGGAATTTCATCTTAGCATGATAAGAATAATCTTCTCATCCGTCCCAACTTGCATTCATGGAGGAAAATTAAAAAAAAGACAGCAGCGCGATGTTTCGGCGTATAACCTGCTTTTATCAGTCATACAGTTTAAAAAACCGCCTATAAGGACACTAAAAAACGCAAACTATACTCTCAGTGGAAAGTTGAGTGTTTGCACTTGTGTTATCACCACTGCAGAGACACTAATCTTCTCACTGCAGAGTAATACTTACAGTTTCTTATCTTGTCTTCTGCGTTTTTAAGTGTATACTTGGATAAAGCCAGGTTTGTGCTGCCGAAACGTAGTGATGTTTGTCTTGTGTTGTTAAATTCTTCCTCCCATGCAAGTTGAGACGAGCATTAATTTTTATTCTTGGGTGTTTTTACTCAACTCGCTGTATACTTTTGGGTATCTTTGTTGTGGAGTGCCCACTGAAACTGTTGGGACTAGTTTTTCACACTTGTATATTGGCATATGGTTCAATCTCCCTCATTGCCACCCCTTTTCTAGTGACAAAGAAGATGGGGGTAAGGTAGTTATTAATTCTTACGAATTAAGTGCAAATAAAATACATAGTACACACACTGGCCAAAAGTATTGCAACATGCAGAAAACAACAATTTACTTTGAAAAATGGTTTCAAATTGTACAAGGAGTTCTCGACTACACATAACGTAATTATTGTCAAAGTTATGATTCTTAAACTGGTGCTGTTTCCCAGAATCAAATAGCGCGAAAAACGTTTAAATTGGTTGTCATGTTCCCTAAATATGGCGGGTTAAAGGAGCTGGCTAATGATAACTTGCCGATTGTACTCCAGAATGAATACGGGCACAGGAACGTCATAATGACTGCAAAATAGTCGCTAAATGAACTGTACGGGTTTGTTAGGGTCTACTCTAAATGTTTAGGGCGAAAATCGAAGTGGTTGTATGGACCGGAAATGAGATAACGTCAATAAAAGATGGGAGCACGTCGATCGCTGTTGGACTCTGGAAATTTAATGGCAAGAAAAATGTCACGTGATAACTTGAAAACAACCTTTTAATCGCATTGTTGATATTGTTATGTTTGTCATGCAATGTGAAACGTGTAATTAGGCATGATTTACGTAAACCACGTGATTTATCATTCGAATTGCATTTCGGATGTCTCGGAATTTCCTGAATGTTTCAAAGACCACTGTCTTCCATTGACCTTATCTCTTTTCCGGTCCAAACAACCATTCCGATTTTCTCTGGTAAACATTTAAGTAAACCCTAACGAACCCATACAAATCATTAAGCGGCTATTTTGAAGCAATTTCTTTTGTTTCTGTGCCTGTATTCCTTCTGGAGTGCAATCGGTAAGTTATCGTTCGCAGTTTCTTTAATCCACCACATTTAGGAAACATGACAATCAAAATCAAAGTTTTTCGCCCTCTTGGATTCTGGGGGATGACATCTGTATGAAAAGCACAACTTTGACATTCAATACGTTATGTGTGCTCAAGAAACCATGGTATAATTTGAAATCAATTTGTGATTATGAATTTCGTTTTGTGCATGTTGCAATACTTTTGGCCAGTGTGTGTACCTGAGGTGATTTGGTGAGCAATAATTATTAACCTCGAGATTGCCAAGAGATAATTAAAAAACATAACTAAGTAGTTTATTTATCTTGATTCGTTAAAATAATTACTTCTCCATCACGCTTGTCGCTTAAGAAACCGAGAGAAGAGAAGAAAATAGGGGATTTGAATCATAAACCTATAGATGAATGTCACCAATCCTCAATACTAGTTATAAACCTTTCCGCAATCGTCACATTTGGTCTGATGCGGCGTTTATTAGGTTTCGGGATGGTCACGTCCCTGGCTTGTTTAAGACAGCACCATGCCTCTTATTCGTCTAATTTTTTGCAATATAACCAAAGAGAGGCATTACACTAGCCTTGAGAGGTGGGCCCCACGTGATCGTCCCGAAACTTGATAGGCACCCACATCAGGCCAGGATGTAACAATTACGAAAAGGGTGTATAGTGCCCTACTAATAAGCGGGAGGTCCGAGTTCGATTTTCCAGTCATTGGAAATAAAGGACAACGCCATGCCTCTCATTCGTCTCATTTTTACAACATAACCAGAGAGAGGCATTACGCTGACCTTAGAGGCCCATATCCCTTCGAGTGCTAAGTAAGTTTGTTGATCAAGATTCGGGTTATATTTTGTGCTATTTTGATTTGTACTTAAATTATGTTCTTCTTTACTTTGAACTTGTGTTAGTTTAATTTATTTTCATGCCAAATACAAAATTGCACACTGCTTATTTGCACTACTTAATTTTCATTAACACAAATTGTCTCAATGCCGTCCTAAAAGTAAATATTGACGCCAGTAAAGTTTTGCACAATGTAACATCCTCTTGATCTTAGTCATGGTGACTTAAGGGTTTAAATGTTGATGTTTTTTGTAACTCATGTGTATCACTCTCGCCTTATCCAGAGAAATTGGAGCCGTATCCCGAGATATGGAGCCTCATCTCCAAATATCGCTCCGTTCACTGGAGATAACGCTTCGTTAACTGGAGATAATAGAGCGGAACCCCCAAATAACGAACATTATCTAGTTTGGACAATGCTGATCCCAAATAACGGTCCTTAAGTTAACAAGGCTTATCTCGAGATAACAAACCTGAACCCCAAATAACGGTCCTTATCTTGGGTTAACAAAGTTGACCCCCATATAACGATGCTGATATAGAGTTAACAAAGCTTGGTTTCCTTATCTGCAAATAATTAACTCCGGATAAGGACCGTTATTTGGGGTATCTCCAGTTAACAGATCATAGGGCTCCTTTATCTCCATGTAAAAGTGACACATTTGAACTTCCATAAAAAAGTGTATCACTTCGCCTTATCCCGAGATAACGAAACCTTATCTCCAAATAACGCTTAACTGAACTCCAAATAACGCGCCTCATCTAGTTTAATAAAGAAAACCCCCAAATAATGGCCCTTGTCTTGAGTTAACAAAGCTTATCTTGAGATACAGAGCTGAACCTCAAATAATGGTCCTTATCTTGGGTTAACAAAGCTGAACCCCAAATAGTGGTCATATCTAGAGATAAAGCTTATTTCAAGATAACAGCTTAACCCCAAATACCGCCCCTTAACTCGAGTTAACACTCCTTATCTAGAGATAACAAAGCTGAACCCCAAAATAACGGCCCTTAGCTGTAGGGTTAACCAATCTTATCTCGGGATAAGGTCCCTTATCTCTAGATAATGAAGCATCATCTCGAAATAATTTTTCAGGCGGTGGCGGCCAAGACTCATTCATTATAGCAACTCACCAAAAATGTCAAAAGAAATTACAGCAATACTGAGTGCAAACCACAAACCAATTGGGTGCTTTGATGTGGGTTGGTCATGGGTTTCCCATGACCCACATACGACCTCGTCCTCGTTCGTTATTCATACAAAAAAAATCAGAAATAACCCTTCCGGTGGAGTTGATTCTTCAACTCCAACGGTTTTGGAATAAGAAAATATTCCTTGACAACATATAAAAAATTCAGAATTTTTCGTCAAGATTTCGCTTTTACGTGTTAAACCAATGGCGACGTCTGAAATTTGGATTTCTTGGCCGCCCTCCCCTGTAATTTTTATTAACACCAGATAAGGACCCTTATCTCCAGTTAACAGCGTTATCTCGAGATGGGGCTCTTTATTAAGCTTATCTCTAGATACGGCGAATGTAATACACTCGAGCTTTCATAGACGTTCTTAAATTGGGTGTTATCTTAACGTCACATTTATTTAGGGAGGAGATTGCTCGAAATGGAGTTTGAATAAATTGATAAAGTTAATGTTTTAGATCAAGTATTTACAACATTTAAGCATCAATGTTACAAATACATTGACACTTCCACATCATTGACACTTCCGCATGCAACATCCACGGCGACACGTTTATATTGGGCCCGAAATAAATTGTGTTAACCCTTTTCACAGCTTACAAAAACTCTAGAAAGTAAAGGTTCGACTTTGAACTACTTGTTTCTCTATCTATTTTGGGAGCTCATCCAAAATAGATCAATGGGACCATAAATAACCGTTTAAGATTTTTCTAAATATTTAAAGAACCGTCTCTGCTGATTAACGTCAAACCCCTTTATAAATTTTGTTTTAGAACCGCTAGGGTTTTTCAAAGAAAACGGTTATGTGATGCTAACTGGTTTGATATCCAAAATGTTTCTCTAGAGCTCTATAACATTTTACTCTTACATCAATTCGACTTTTTTTTTTTTTTTTTTTTTTGTCCTAAAAAGAGGACGAATGGGTTTTGAATCGAACCTTTATTTTTAAGAGTGTAAATTGTGTTTAAATATATGCTTATAATCTATAACGAACATTATCAATGTATTAACGTTAACTTTAAAGGAGCGTATAGGTATTGTATTACTGGGTAAATGAGGTGGAAACGAACCCAATCATGATAACATTAATTTATCAAAATAATAAACTTGAAAAAGCTTTGAAATTTTCTTGTATATAATTGTTATTGCTTCGATAACGACTGTTTACTTAGATTTAAAAGGCTGGTATTCTGAAAGGGAGTCTAACTTTAGACCCGGGTTTAAATCATGGTTAGTCCTACATGAGTGGACCGTTTTGCCTTCCAACATACTCTAAAATGTACTCTAAGGGTGAGAAATTTCCTCATTGATAGCCGTTCCGGCCCATAAGGATTTTTTTCACCCATTACATTTAACTTTCAAAGTATTTTGAAAGGAAAAAGGGTCCACTCAAGTAGGACTAATTGGTTAAACCAGGTCTGAAGTTACTCCCTTTCAGAATACCAGCTTTTATCTACATGTATAGCCTCCAATAAAAAAGTAGCCGTTGTGTTACACTGTTAATGATCCAGCGCAACACTGAAATGTTGATAGGATTGAGAGGCTTTTGACTATAGTTTACGAAAGAGATCAAGAGACGGTTTTTTTTTATAAAGGTCTATGATAAAAATAAAGGGAATATCTTGACTTGCATGGCATTTTCCCATTTCGTATAAGATTAAAAGCTGCACAATGCTTTATTTTTCACTGCAAAACTGTGCCACATAATAGAAATAATTCTTCAAATCAGAGTTCATTAAAACTACTCTTATAATGAACACACATACTCTTTAACCTAATTAAAACAAATTCGGATTTAATACATTACGTATACATGGTACTGCACACACCCTTTCCGTCATTGTCACATCCTGGTCTGACGCGGGAGCCTATATAAAGTTTCGGGACGGTCACCGTGACGTTGGGCCCACCTCTCAAGGATATCGTAATGGCTCTTTTTTGGTTATATTGTAAAAAAATGAGACAAAAGAGAGAAACGTGAACCCCCGCATGTCCAGGTGCAAAGCAGCTGACTGTACATTCCCAGTTCCTGCACTGCCCTCGTTCAGATAACGATTAAATTTAAGAATACAAACCATCCACTGGGACACTACAGAATTTATATCATTAAATGAGTGGACTCATGAAAAGCATTACGATTTTTGTTTAAGTGGATTGCTTCTTCTCGGCCTTAGGCTGAAAATTATGTGCATGTTTTTGTTAACTGCACGCTACCCATATTGCACATCCTGGGTGAATTTTGTGGGAAGCTTTCCGGCCGCCGCTGAGCACACTATATAATCTCCTGGTGTAATCTGCATCGATATGCCATAAGACCTTCTGGTCATTATTTTCAATTTATTTTATCAATATCAATTCCGTTTAAAACATTTTAATTAGTCTGTTGTTATGTGACAATCCGGTCATCTTATCTCACTGTTGCGTGCCTTAACATACTCATGAGCAAGTATCATGTTGCATCATTGACTCATCAGTCACGAAATGAGATAACTCAAGTGAGTCAGAAGACCCTCATGTTGCAAATCTGACTTTTGGACTCATTTTTACACAAGCAAGTGTGTCGCTACAGAGACAAAACTGATGACCCATTAATGTAAATGAAATTGAGTCCTCTGACTCACTGGCTTTATCGGAGTCCAATTTGATCATCACATCGAGTCACATGACTCACTCAAGTGACGCACTAGCGACAAAGTGAATCACTACGAGACCACTAAAAGACCACTATCTGAGTCACCGACTGAGTAATATTTTTGTGTATAATGGTACTCTAGAAATGATGAAGCGGTGCCACGCACCGCCCTTTCCGTCAATTGTCACCTCCTGGGTCTGACCGGGAGCCTATATAAAGTTTCGGGACGGTCACCGTGACGTTGGGCCCACCTCGCAGGTATCGTAATGGCTCTTTTTTGGTTATATTGTAACAAAATGAAGAAAAAAGAGAGAAACGTGAACCCCCGCATCAGGCTAGGATTTGGATTCTAAGGAAAATGATGTAACGGGAGTGTGTTCGAAATGGACAGTCAAATAAGTTTGTTCTTTCCCTGATAAAAAATCATTTTTTTTACATTTTGGAAAAATTGTATCATGAAGATAATGGTAACGTTTCATTAGAAAGTCACAAGAGTGCAAATGAGGATTATACATTATCCGTCCGCCATGCCCTGTATGATGTTTTGCAGTTGCGCTTGACGAAATGAATGACAATACCTTCATTTGCATACTTGGGATTCTATATGAAACGTCTACCGAGATAAGCCTTTCTTAACCCTTGACCAAGAATGGTTTATTCCTGCTTTTTGACATTCATAAAAAATTTTAGATTGTTCCAATCCCCCTTAATTGGTATGAATACCTCTTATTCTGAAGTGGCACAAAGTTGGCATTCAAAGCCTTCTATTTAACTAGATGTTTCTATGAGCTGGGGTGTCCAATTGAAATGGCATAATAAAGCATTAGAATTTGTGAAGAAACGTGATGACGTGAAGTAGAGGGCGCATTTCAATTTGGGTAAAACCCGGGAAGTAGAAAGAATGTGCATTTAAAAAATAATCTATTAAAAAAAAAAAAAAAAAAAAAAAAAAAAAAAAGTGCTAATATTTTAATTTTAAGAGGATTGATGCTAATGACACAGGATTGTACTTTCGAGTAACTCTTTGAGTACTACATTGTGGACTATGGCACATACACTGAAAACTTCGCATTGTGCAAGCGTTTGGCACATATTTGTTTAAAGTATATTTCGTGATTCTATTTCTGTTGTACCTATCATACACGCAGTCACCAATTATTCCACACTCAACGTGGTATTACTTCCTGACTCACTTCGTAGATACCCGAGCCTTTCTTACCTCAACAACGCGATGAATATGCACAAAGACCAGCGGATGTCGATGGCGAATCGGGTCCATTGACGATGTTGTTGGAATATTGCGGAGTGATAGATTGATATTGAGAGAGAGAATAATGTTTTTTGATAAGCAGTTCCCAGGAGGAAATCGATTTCTCAAATCTTGGCAAAACTATATTTAAGGGTCGTAAACACTACAGACACCTCTACACTGGATAGCGGGCTGCCGCACAAGTGAATGGTTGCCGAGTGGTTCCAAACAGGAAGTTGCTTTCTACCTTGGTAAAATATGGTGGGAAACAAGCATACACCTGATGGTGCGCATATTCCATACGATGTTCTATTGTTCTATTGTGATACAAAATTTCTTTAACTCCACCATATTACCAAGGTAGAAAGCAACTTCATGTTGCTGAACTCGGGCGACTCAACCCGCTATCCATGTGTTAGAGGTCAGTGGGAAACACTATCTAATGAAATCTATCATTGTGTTTGCTGTGTAATAACCCACAAGTATTGTCTTCATTAAATCTTAATTTTGTGGTTGCCATTATTGCTTTCAAAATCCACGAAATCTTGCTATATATATAGTAAAATGTATAATACTCATGGTTTAAAATTTGAAGCAAATCTTATTTGGTTAAATTTGTTAATTTTGCAAAGCAAGAGACAAATTCCCCATCATGCACTTGAGTGCTTAAAAACGTCACAGCTATAAAGAAAAGTCAAGATGATCATTTATTTTCTTAACGATGACTTGAAAAATACGATTTATATTGTGTTAACTGTAGGGGGAAATTAGATATATGGGAAGCTTGTACGCGCAAGTTGCAAATAGGCAGATTCAGATCCAATATTCAAGATGACAAGGTTGAGTTGCAAATGCGTCTCAAAATATGCTCTCAAAACAGTGCATTTAGAATTGTTGTAAGGAGACAAGTAGTGTATTTGGTGCAAGGGCCCTATATCCAAAGGGTTTTTGATCCGAAAGAGTTTTGGTCCGAAAGAGCATTTGATCCGAAGTTAATATATTCCGAAGGTTTTTATTCCCGGAAGGGTCGGTTCTCCGAATGGTCGGTTTGTCTACGAGGGCAAGTTGTCCGAGGGGCATTTGTCGAAGGGGCATGACTCCGAAAATAAGTAGTGTCTTTTCTCACGAAAGATTTTTTACTCGAAGGGCGTTTGTCTCGAAAACGCATTGGAAAGTGGTTTTGTTCCGAAGTTAGTTCTGTTCGAAGATTTTTTAATAACGACCCTTAGAATAAAAAACCTTTCGGAATAAACCAGCAGAATAGATTAATGAGAAGGAGAAGGATGATAACCTATCACAAGCAACCCCCTAAAGAAATAACTTGCAAATACCATGAGATCCATCGACATCTCGATGAACGGGAATATGAATAATCGTCCATTGATAAGAAACCAATAAGAGAGAAAGAGATATGCTACAAAGGTTAAAAACATAATTTGGTCGCATACGTTTACTCTAATTAGACAACCACACAAACAAAATATCGCATCATTAAATTAACGTTTGGTGGTCGTTAAAATGTAGCCATTTGGGCATAAAAAGATATCGAATGCGACAGATCTCACATTCGATGGACATCACAAAACAGACTATTTCTACAAAATGGCTATACTTTAAATCAACGAAAAAACACGTATAGAAAGAAATGAAGAGGAAGGACATTCTGTAGAGATATTTGTTTTTCGTTTTTGCTTACACTTGAAATGAGTAAGTCCCACAAAGCAAAGATAATTTCAGTTTGGTAGGTCATAATTATACTTACAACATTAACGAAGCAAGGTGTTCTTACCGATTTGTAAAATACTTTGTTGCTGATATTCACAGCTAAATATACTTGATGGGTACTCCACCCGACTCGTAGAAGTCGAAGGCTAGTCGAGTACAAAACTCATATTCAGTATTCAGTACGACTACAATTGTGGAGCCCGTATCATACTGCTTACACATATCCGGGCCAAGTACTACGTATTCATACTCGACTCACAGACCAAGTTCTTGTCTACATACTCATGAAATGTACTCAAACTATAACAGAATTAGTGACACATACGTGCTGGCTAGAAAAACTTCTCAATGATCCAAATTAAACATTGATATTTTGATAATCAAACTGCTGGAGGGAAATGTATAAAACCAACGATTTTCACAGCACATTGTATAAAACGTGATCCAGCCACAAGCAAAGGAAATAGTCGTTTTGATTTTGATGAAATTATAAACTTAGAACTTATGCAATATATTTTCAGATTGGATAAAATTGGGGAAAAGCTTGAAATTTAAAAAAATCTAAGGTTTTTTTTTTTTTTTTTTTTTTTTTTTAATTAACTGATTAAAATCAATTAAATAAAAAAACATGATAAAAGAAAAATTTCTGGACCGAATTAGCAAATGTTAACGTGGGTAGAAACGCATATAACGATAGAATTTGTGTACAAACTTATCTGTGTGTCTTTTATTTCTGTAGTGTTAGTTAAGTGGTAGGAGGGCTCTCTAAATGAGCGTTTTTGAACAATTTACACCTGTTTTGCAGGGGGGGGGGGAGGAGGGATAATCCACTAACCAGCGGACGGTTTGAAGTCAAATGAATGTTTTCAAAAGTTATCATGATATAATAAAGGCTTATTGAACGAAGGTTTAAAAGGTGTTATGAATTGTAATGTACTGGAAACCGCGGCTGCCAGTAGAAAATGGCAACAATTTCCATAAAATTACCAGTCTGGAAATCCCCAATGCTCAAAATTGGCGGATCGTGCCCCCCCACCCGCAGATGTATTTGGGTGGTTCATGATTATTTCGGCTTTTTTTGGTTTTCGATGTTGTTGAGCATTGCCTTTAAAAAAAAAAAAACGGCTGTTGGGTTGTCAAATGATCAAAATTTCTAAAAAATATCCAATTTAAGTTTGGATGGTACCAGATGGTTTCTTGGTGGTCTGCTGGTTGTCGGCTCCTATGTGTTCAATGAGTTTTAACTAGATTAGACCCCAAAAATCCGGCATATTTGGTCCAAAAGAGGCTATTAGTGATTTTTCAACAAAAGTAGATAATTTGGATGGTTCCCAGCGGTTTCAAGATGGTTTTCCGTTGTTTGGCACCTAGGGCTTCAATGTTTTGTTGAAAAAAGGGCGGTTCATTGGTTAAAAATGGTCGGAACTAAAGATTTTTGAACCAAATTAAACCACTCCGATGGTTCCAGAGGTCCTTAAGGGTTCGTTTTTTTTGTCCTTTTTGTTTCCCATGTTTTTGGAGTATTGCCTGGACCCCGCACCCGGCTATTTTGGTTCCAAGATGATCAAAAAGGCCCGGAGAGACAGCGGATACGGTTCAAGGCACGGACGGGACAATGTGGATGTTCCCAGTTGATTTTTGGGTGGTTCCGTTTTTTTTTCGGTTTCTTTGTTGTTCAATGTTGTTGACCTTGGGACCCCAAACTTTGGATCAGAATAGTAAAATAATTATTAAAACCATAAAAAAAATAAAAAAAATAAAAAAAATAAAACATTGTTTTTTTGGGGGGGGTCACGGTGTTTCGGCCAGTGGACTTTAAATGTTTGTTGCGAATGGCATGGATCCCGCTCGTCCTTGGGTTAAAATGGTCAAAATAATGATATAGACAACTGTTAAAAAATTGTTCGGTTTCTAGGTGGCTTAATTGAGGCGGTTCCCGTGTATTCGGCCTCCCTTTGCCCGGAGCGCCAAATAAGCATTTCACTCTAGCTATCTCAATATCTCAAACAGGCTTTTTCATGCAACATATTCTATTTAAAATTGTATTAATTTAATTTTTATGTCTTATAGAACAGATGGATATGTTGTATAAAATTTAGTGCCAAAATTCCTTGGAAAAGTGGGTTCGATGGAGGGGGTCTTCAAACCTCTTGTCCACCAACGCAAGAAGGAAGGACCTGGCCATAGTGTTAAATAGAATTGAACAATTGGATGGTTGCCTGGAAGTTTTAGGGGTCCCTGTTTTATTTCAGTGCTTTTGTGTGTTGATTGAGACCCCCCATTGACTGGACCCAATCGCTAGTTTGGTTAAAAGTGGGTCAAATATTTACTTTTAAACAAAATTGCATTGAAAAAAAAGGGTCGAAGACACAGCGTGTTAAAACCAGAAAAAAATCTGGGAACCATCGAAAGTATCTTGATATTTGCATAAGAAATTGAAAAAATGACGACATTGGCTCGATACATGCAATGTTCAAAAATATCCGATAACAAGGGAAGCGAAAACACCGGAAACTCACTCCAAAACATATAGAGGACCGTCACAAGTGTCGTACCATATTTTTTTTCAAATTGAACCAAATGGCCGATTTGGGTCAGGTAATGAAACAAACATGAACACAAAGGAACCGAACACACCGGAATCACCTAGCAACCATCAGGGAAACATTCTAATATTATTAATTTGTTTTTAATCTTATTTTGACATTTTAAAGCAATGGACAACTTTTTTTCAACAAACATTGAAATACAAAGGAGCCACAAACAATAAAAAACCATCTAGAAAAGTCTGGAACAATTAAAAATCCTCTACTTTTAAGTAAAATCATAATTTTGACCATTTGAACAAAAATAGTCGATTTGGGGTCCTTGCAATGGTCATTAAACCCCATTGAAACACAAAGGAGCCGACAAAACCAGGAAACCCCAAGAAACAAGCTGGTGTACCTTCAATTATCGGCCTTGTTGAGAAATGAATGATTTTGACTATTTTTGCACCAAAATAACCGTTTGGGATTAATTTGGAATGCTTATCAACCAGTGAAACACAAAGGAGCGAAAAACACCAGGAACCACCCACAAAATAAGTTTGGTAACCCAGTCCATTCCGGCAATATTTTATTTTTGTCCAATTAATGTTTTTGTTTGACATGTTGTGTCTTTTTTTGTATTTCTATTCATTCTTTGGGACAATTTTAAACCAAAGTACACCGATTTGGGGTCCAATGAATTTGTCAAGCAACATATTCAGTCGATCGTCGAAGAGTACATAGCTTGCACAAACCGTAACGAGACTTTTGCCGTAGACCCTTACTTGATTTTTCAGGCACTGTTTGTGTGAAGTTTTTGTGTGTTGAGACATGTGTCACTTTCACTGACCTTCTTGATAGTTTTTTTGTTTTTGTTAGAACTAGTTTGTTTATATAGTGAAACCTGTGTTTAGATGTTGAGACCTTTCCGTGTTTTTGAGGACTTCTGCGTGTTGTGAAATCTTGTTGATTTTGGTGAGATTCCCTTTGTGTGTTTGGTTGACCTGCTTTTTTGTGTTGAGGACCTTATTCTGACTTTTGAGACCTCTTATTTGGTGTTTTAGACATTCGTTTTGAGACCTGTTGCGTTTTTGAGAGATCTGTTTTTGGTTTTTGACTATTGGTGTTTTGTTTGTTTTATTTTGAGACCTTTGTGTTTGGAGGCCTTTGTGTGGTTTGAGACCGTTACCAGCTTTGTGAGACCTTTGTAAGTTTTGAGACTTCGTTTTTTGAGACCTTTGGTTTTGAGACCTTTGGTTTTTGAGACCTTGCTTTGATAGTCTGTTGACATTTTGACGAACCATTGGCGGCCCTATTATCAGAAGCCGTACAATATAGTATATATTGTGGTGTTTGAGTGTAGTAGCAATCTAAAATAAAGGTGAGACACTTCTGTAACAAAGGAATAATTTAATTACTTAGTGCCGTTAAAAATACCTTTCCTATGGGAAAAAACATGTTTGCGAATAGTGTATACAATATTGGTTTATTTCTCACGTAGAAACTTTTTAAAAATCACTCTATTGAAAATATTTTCCCTAAAATACACTTTAATAACATAGGGGCCTAGAAGCGGACCTAAAATTTATAGTGGGAGAGTAGACCTACATTACTGTTTCTGCACCCCCCGAATTTACCCCAATAATACGGTGGGGATTATACTGGAGAGCTGTTTGTCATATCATTCAAGTATTATTTCATAATTTGTTATTTGTTGTTGTAAATTCATTATATCATATTAAACGTTAAAACAGATAAAGCAGACAGAAGAGCTGAAAAGGTACAAGACCTGAATCGTATCAGCAACCAGTCAAAAAATAATATTGTGATTTAAATTTTTGTTTTTCTTATGAGAAATATTCACAATAGTGAAAAGAGAGCCAGCCCCTTAAATAATTATCGCAAAAGGCAGGAACTGACCTTTAAAAAGAAAAATTAACAAGGACAAGTCACATGGTCATACATTTTCCGAGTATAATTGGTAAGAATCAAAACTACCTCCTTTTTTGCGGACAGATTTAAATAGTAATGCATTTGTTTCTTTGATTGACATGTGAACCAACTTGATTTGACTTTCACTGCATTAGGACTGGGGTGTCCTTTGCTCTCTCCTGAGTAATTCTCATCTCATTCTGGTATGACTTTGCAAAGAGCCCGGGCATTTTTTGGAGGTCCAACGCCTGTGTTCTTCGCGGGATCTGGTCCTTCCTCTTGCTGGTGGGCGACCCTACGCTTGTTGAAGTCTGCGTATAGGTATTGGTATGGTATTCTGTGTTCCGGCATCCTGACGACATGTCCCAAAACACATTTTCAGCATTCTTCCTGGTGGAACTGGCATCCGTGATGGTGCATGGTGATGTCAGACGCTGTCGAATTTAATCACTTCATTTTGCCCGAAGGTGCAATCCTAGGATGGACGGAGGACATATCATCTCAAAGCTTTCTAGCTTTTGCAGTCTGTATTGCGCAATACCCTGGACTCTGCTCCATAGGTGGCAATGGTGAGTATAAGAGACTGGGATATTCTGACTTTGAGCGATCTTGTGATGCCATGATGCTCCAGATGGTATTATGGGTTTACCGAATGCCCATGCTGCCGTATTGTACGCTCTTGATGTCCTCTAACGAAGGAAAATTACTTCCAAGAAAGACCAAATCATTTACTTTGTCAATAGGGGTTGGTTAAGGGTGATGTCTCGTGGTCATCGGACATGATATTGCATTAGATGGGAGTTGATATTAATTTACGCCATTTGAGCGCAGGATTTTTCCACACCCCCCACCCCCCCCCTCCCCCCCCCCCCCCCCCCCCCCCCCCCCCCCCCCCCCCCCCCCCCCCCCCGTTCTTCTGTGGATAGTTGTAACTTTTCAAAGACCATTTCCAGCAGGGTGTAATCGGCATAACGAATGTTGTTGATATTCATCTCTCCCATTTGGACTCCGGAGCCTAGGTTTTGAAAACTCTCTAACAATAGAAATTCTAAGAGGGATTGAAAGAGGCAGGAGATAGAAGGCATCCCTGTCTCACACACCAACTCCGACTTCGAAACAGTCAGTGAGTTTTCCATTCACCACTAATGAGCATATGGATTTGCTCTTACATCTTTTCAATTAGGTGTACAAGCTTGCTGTCTACTCCAACTGACCTTAAGCATTTCCAGAGTGCTTCTCTCCAAATGGTATCAAATGCTGCTTTAAAATCTACAAAGTTCCAGTGTATAGGAATGCGTCTTTCTTTGGCCTTCTCTAGCACTTGGCGAGGCGGCCCAGCTATGAGACAGCTACTGTTGAAAATAATCAACATTGCCTGGGTAGAAGGGGAAATTCCAGAAGACTGGAGCAAGGGACTGATAACTCCAGTATACAAGAAAGGTGAGAAACTAGATCCCGCCAACTATAGAGCATTTACTTTACTGTCCATCCCAGGGAAAGTATTCTGTAGAATGATCCTGAACCGGATCCAGGACACCATAGATGACTACCTTGGAGAGGAACAATGTGGATTTAGAAGCTCAAGAGGTACTCCCACATGGAGATGTCCATGTTGCCTTTCTACACTCCTTGTGTTGGAAGTAAGTATTGCATACAACCAGTTTGTGGAGTGTACAGAATTCCAGGAGCTTTTCTCCTCTGTCGTTGATTTTTCCAAGTCCATATCTACCCAGTGTGGGTATCCATGCCTGGTAATCTGTCCCTAGTTTGGCATTGAAATCCCCCATCAGGATGAGGCTTTCTTTCTTAGGGATTCTCTGTATGTGGAGCTGCAAGGTGTCATAGAACTTGTCGCTCTCTGTCTCACTGTGTTCAGATGTGGGTGCATAGACCTGGATGATGTTTACTATGCCTTCCTTCATATTAAATTTGGCTGTGATAATTCTTGGTGAGACTGCTTCATAGCTTGACAAACACAGGAGAAGCTTTTGGAATATCATGATCCCTACTCCATCTCTGCAGATGCCGTCACTTCTGCTAGACAGTAGGATAGTAAAATTCTCTTTATTTATGATACCAAAGGAATGATAAAATTTAAAGTTCGTCAGGAGACCCCTACTTCCGATTTCAACACAGAATAACTTGGTGTCATAACCCTGTTCTTGGAAGTCGATGCGCAGACCAGCATACAGTATTTGTTTTCTTTCCGTGTGTGGGGTTTATGAATGTTCTGTTCAAAAGAATAGTGAGTTCAGTTATAACAGGGGTGTCCAACCTGCGGCCCGCGGGCCATTTGCGGCCCGCTAAGAGCTCTCATGCAGCCCGCGATGTACTTCCCAGAAAAAATTAAATGCATAAATATCTTAAATAATAGATTTGAAAACAAAGATGGTTTTTGAATCAATTTCCTCAATCTGAAACTGAACTTTTTAAACATTGTTGGAAAATTAGTCCAAATTTCGTCAATCTGAAACCAAAATTTTCTAAAATTGTTGGAAAATTAGCCCAATTTCCTCAAAATGAAGCCAATTTTTTTTTTCAAATTTGCTTCAAAGGTAAAAAAATGGAAAATTTGTGTTAAATTTGAACAACAATCTGCATCTCCTCTTTTGCTATGGTTTCCCTTTTCGGCAAATATTGGTATAGATATGGGTCCTACTTCCAGACTTTTGTAGGCACGTCATAAACCAAACTTGAGAGCCAGTAATTTACTTGTTTGCGGCCCACAATAGTTGGGGATTCAACCAATGCGGCCCCTGTGTCAAAAGGGTTGGACACCCCTGAATTATAATGATGGATTTGGAGCCTTCACTTAACAAGAACAAGATCCTGTTTTTGTTGCGTGGAAAGGGTGTCGGGTGAATTGTATTGCCGGCAACTTTTCTTGGCGTCTTTCAGGTCGCAATAAAAATTCCAGGACTGATCAGTAACATTTTTAAGAGTGTCAAAAGCTTATGCGGAGAACAGAATTATGATGCCACGTGTATCTACCTTGGTCAAGCATAGTTTTACGATTATTGAGGAAATGTTGGAGAGTCTCTTTATCCCCACATAAGGCACAATCGTGTTGATCTTTTTACCCCAGCGACTCAAGTTATTTTTTGGTGGGAAGTGTATCAAGAAAGACATTTAACAAGAATTTCATTATGCCTTTAGGCAAATCAATGGATTTCACAAGATACACTTGCATTGTCGGTCGGAAAACGTCTCGCCGATATACCAAGTAGCTACCGAGATCTATGTTTTTTAATAAAAACCTATTTTATCGGCGAGAATCCAAGTTTATCGACCGAAATGTTTTTTTCTCGGAAGGAAAAAAAACACGTATCATTATCGATTAATTCTTTAATTAAGATTTGGATTCTCGATCAAAAAACCTGCATTCTCACTAAACATTTTTCGATCAGGAATCCAGGTTTTACGACCTAATTGGTTTTGTTTATTTGTTTTTGTTTATATGGATTTTGCACTGGATTCTCGGTAACATGCCAAAGTTCTAAACGAAAAGTTTGGATTTTCTTTTAAAAATCATGGTATTTGAATCTTTGAGTGCCAGTCCAAACATTATTTTGTTTAATTCAAATTTTTAGCGCACACAGCTATGAAATGCTTCCATCACCAACGGGCCTGTATTGGAGGTTTCTTTTTTTTAACATTATTTTCTTTTGGTGTTTTATTTTAGACATAATTAGCCTACTCTGTATCATGATACAAACTAGGTGCGAAAGGTGTAATGTAATTATGCCTTATTTTGTTTTCCATTTTGATATTTTGGAAAGTCCGAAGGTGTGTTTTTCCGAAGATCCTTTATTCCGAAAGGCTATTACTCCTATTGATTTTTACTCCGAGAGGTTTTAAGTCCGAAGGGGCGTTTGTCCGAATTTCGGACAACGCTCCTTCGGGCTAAAAACCCCTCGGATTTAAAACCCTCATATATTTTTTCGGAACATTGCCCCTTCGGAGCAAAAATCCTTGTTATTTTTTCGGAGAAACGCCCCTTCGGAAGAAAAAAACTCAATTTATGTTTCGGACTAACGACCCCTTTTTTGTTTTCGGACAAATGCCCCTTCGGAAGAAAACCCTATCGGAAATATGGACTTCCATAGAATAGTGTGTTCGGACAAACGACCCTTCGGATAAAAACCCTTCGGAGAAATAACCCTTCGGAATATGAGTCTGTTCCCGTGTATTTGTCCTTTATCATTGGATATGGATGTCAACGCTGTTACTGCAACGGCACACCCAAAATAACTATGCAGCTAGAGAATAATGCAGGTGCACATGGTATTACCCCAAAAGATCTACGTTTTGAGAGTTGGATATTCTCCATCACCCCCTTCTCTATCACCTCCCCGCATCTACGATTATCGGAGGCCGTGTAATGGTAATCCTTTTTCGATCTTCCTTTGAATGAGGTAAACCCAAATTTTTTTTTTGTTTTTTTTTCAAAGCCCTACGAAGGGGGGGTCCACCCCCCAAATTTCACAGAAGGGACATGGTCCACTTTTTGCTTATATTTATAAAAAAGGTCCAAAATTTACAGAAATTTGACAAGAAGCCCACTTTAGGTGAGGAAGACGAAAGGGGGTTTTGGTCCACTTTTACCAAAAAAATCCACTTTTTCGAATTCCGCACCCCCCCCACCATAAATCCTGCGTACGGCCTTGGTCCTTCTCAAAGTTTAAAAGAAGAATTGTTATTAGTACAGCGGTAGGTTGTTTTAGTCTGGGCATGGAGTAGAGAGAAGGATAAACTCTTCCCAATCCCTTTGACCGATGACATCGCCGCGCTCGTAAAACGTCGTAAAACTTGTATTGATACAATACAACACGAGATCCATATTGATGCTGAATGCATGGCATCAACATTGCAGTCGATTACATAGTTAAGCAGATAGGGACATATATTGTAAGAATTTGCATTTCTTTATAAAACCATGAAACTGGCATAAATTTTTACAATTAAATACTGATTATTGATATTTTTTAGACATGGACCACGTCACCTGGTCAATCATCATCAAGGTAAAACAAGGTCATGTCGGGTCCTTTGAGATCTTTGAGGTCTTTTATTAAAAGTAGGAGAAAGCATGTTACTAAGATGAGTTACATTGATTCTAGTTTTTACTCGTACTTTTCAGCTCTATTTAAACATAATTTTTGACACCGTAATTTCGTCAGTATGATTTTGAGACCGAAATCTAACTTGCAAGTTGGAAACAATGCCCGCGTGATCTAACAATGACAAACCAAACCTGACAGTGCCCGAAGTTGCCAATTTTTTTTCATTTTGTCCCGACGTTGGCTATATTGTAAGTTAAAACATGAGACCCTTGGCGATTGTAAATGATTGTCCCATTGCCATATTTTCCACAGCATTTAAATGTAATCATCTACGCAATTTGATGCATAGCATTCAGCATAACATTGATCTCGTAGTACGTTGTTATTTACAAGGTAATCAAAATCTATTTTATAGTATTCATGTTTTAGGAAATATACAGGGGATCCAGTCTGTTTCAATGGAGCATATTCAACGAGTAAGCCTAGGTCTAGGCCTGGCCCTATTCAATTTACTTTTTTGCATTTGGTTTTCCACCATCCTGGTGGGCAAGGGGGCTGAGGGCAAAATTTCACAGAGCGGATACTGTGGTTGGGAGTAACGAAGGGGATTCGCATATTGACTTACTTGAGCAATATTTTTTTTGGGGGGGAGGGGGGGGAGAGCCATAGCACCCACTAAAAGCCAAACCTCACCATTTAATACGGTTCTCTGAACCTGGTAGCACCAGAAATGTTTTTTTTTTTGGGGTATCGAGCACTAATGGCACATTTTTGAAGAGCGCCCCCAATTTTCAAATTGATATTTTGGCAGAGTCCTTTGGATTGTCTAGGGAACTATACCTGCTAAACGAGAATGCTAAAAATGTGCATTTATCATAAAATAAGCGATTTTGTCATTAAATTGAGCCCAGATTGGACTTAACGGCAGAGCTCGAAAGTCTACGTTTATGTCCGTCCACGATGAAATATTGCCACTTGAGAAAATAACCTCGAACTGACTTTCCTGAACAAATAAAACAACTTAATGGATGAGCGTAGACACGTACATGCGCTGTTTCCCGGCTATTTTTACATTGAAGGGTGTTTCCCATAGGCCGTGACATTATTATTGGATGATCTCCGTATAATTATTCTAATGACAACAATTCCTTCTTTTGTGACCAATAGACATTTTCGAGCTAACTTCACAGGATACTTACTGTAGTTACCAATGGAACTATGTAAAAATCTCAACAGTCTTAAACACTTGGGGGGCGCTCTTAAAAATTTCATAGTATTGCTTTAATAGAGCTTCTCTTCTTCTACCCCACTGGCCATTGTACTGCAAATTGAGTGTTTTGCTCATTAAAATCCAATATTCTTAACACTTAAGTGGACACCAAGGGATTTTAAATCTCCCGTTGGTGCCTAAGGGGGGGGGGGGGGAGTTCCATGGACCCCCCTACGGAAACCACTTTACCCGAGGGGAATTTTTGAACAAATAACCACAAGTGATAGGATCTAAGACAAAACCCCAAACAATCAGCAATAAAAAAAATGAGATTTGTTATTTTGGGTGCAAATTAGGGGCAAAAAAATTGTTTTCAAAACACGGCGAAAAATTGTGCAAAAAAAAGAGGAAAATTCAAAGTGAGCTTGCGCTTACTCAAAAAATTCGAAAATTATTTATGTTGATATCCTATTCAAGAGACCAAATTACTTATATTTAAACCACAAACCAGCAGTTTTAGGGAATCCTGTATTAGTAACGGTTTGGCAAAACGTACATGATGAAATTGTTTTCAATTCAGCACATAAAGGGTTATTAATTTATTTTTAATGTTGCCTAATAATTGTTTACTTACATGTATGTGTGAATTATATTCAGCAAAAAAATTGCTTTGGTTCCTCGGTTTCTTATTCTTATTTTTAAAATATCTAATGATTCCGTTAGTGCCCCAAAGGGGGGAGGGGAGGTTCCATGGACCCCCCACACTAATAACTCATTAACGGCCTTGGCGCTTTTAGTTATTTTGGTTTGAAAAGAAGAGCATTACAAAACAGTTCGGCGCAAAAATCCCACGCGTAAAGTGGCCAGCGCGAAACAATTTTTGGGTCTTTTTAAACATTTTAAAAATCCCCCCCCCCCCTTGGTCACTTAAGTGTTAAATGCATACCGCTGTGGTGGGTTCTACCTGGCCTATTCGACCTGCTATACCCCTTCATGACCCAAAACTATGTTCTCATGCCCCCAGGACACAACCTTATTTACCTTTAAAAATGTTGGGACAGTCACAGTGTAAAAGTATAAAATTATAAATCCGATTGTTCTATTTGTGGTGTGGTGATTAAAATGTGATATGACTGAAGCATTTTCAAACAAATTCAACCGGAAATGTATTCCCAGTGAGCTAGTCCCTGTTGTATCTATTCAATGAAATGTTCCTGGTTCATGGTTATGTTAATGTATTAGCTTAAGAGATTTAAAGGACTTCCAGGCAAAATATGCCCCTCCCATTTTTTTTAAACAATTTTACACTATATTAAATCAAAACCTGGAGGGAATACGCGTTAAAAGCAATTCTTCATGTAATAATATGGTTTTGTATTTTTCTGTCGTTGCATGACAGATATCCAAGGTTGCTTGTTTATGGGGCGATCAGGACAAGCAGGGCAATTTTTCAAAACTTTTATTCTTTGTTATCTTTTCTTTGTTCAATAAACCTACGAAATGGTCCTCGGTTGGTATTATACAACAAAGTGCAAATTTATAAAATTTGTTTCCCAGAAAAATCTCCTAGTGTCCCTTAATGAAAGAAGACCCTTTTGGATTTAAGTCGAATGGGTCACAAAAGATCCATGAAATGTTTATGATTGTTTTAGCGTTATGCCAACCTATTCGGAGTTTTAATGTATTGTGAATCATTTGATCCTTTTGTGAACTCGTAGGTGACATTGAACTTGATCTGTGCAGGTGGGTCATATCAAAATTGTTTCCAAATTTAATTCTCTACCTCTCTGCCAAATTGATGCTTTTATAACAAAATGCACACTATTATCTGCTTAACTAAAACATTACAATGCTGTGGTAACTAGACAACTTTGGGACAAAATTGAGGAAAACGGGCAACTTCGGGCACTGTAACGTTTGTTGTCATTTTTGATTAACGGCATTTTTCCTTCACCATTCAAGTTAGATTTGTCTCCAAATATCGTACTTTAAGAAACGGCGTCGTACAAACATCCAAGTTTTCAAAAACTAGAATCAATGTAACTAATCTTAGGAACATGCTATCTCGATTTTTTTGGCACTGAACTGAAAATACTCAGAATTTCGGCGGTAATAGACTCAAGCTCTTTGTTTTCGTCTCCACATGTAAACAAACCACTGCGCATCGTGGTTATACCTTTCTGCGCCCAGGTCATATCTTGTTCATCTGAGCGTGCCCCGCTTCTGTAGACGATGAGCGTGGAACATGAAAGAGTACTCCCCTCCCGAGAAGTGGCCTTTGTTGGTCTATGCTTTTACAATGGGTTGCCAAGTGATATAATGGGGATAATCGGCGTTGCGTAAAGCAATTAGGGAAGAGGTGTCTCGTCTCTCCTACATCCAGTGTCGGGGTAAATGGTTTTTACTACTTTCTAACGGTTTATCGCGGCTTTGGGGCGTTCATGTCCCAGCCGTCAGCTCATTCGCAGATCTGCGGCCATTCTCCCATCCGGCAGACAACTCCCTGGCATTCTGGTAACTGTTGTGCTTTCTCGATTGGTTCTTTCCGATAGCTTCAACTTGCTACGGCTTCGTGTTCACGCGTGAATGATTTCTGTCGCATTCAAATTATTATGCCTTAGGCCAAGAAAAGAAAAGGTTGTTTTCAGCTTCATTGTTTTGTTAAATATCATTTTACCGGCATTAACTTCTTTTTTTAAGGTTTCAAGAGATTTAAAAACCATTTTTTAGACTGGGTCAAGAAAAAAAAAAAGAAAAAACCTAAAAAATTAAAAAAAAAAAAAAAAAAAGGTTTTTAATTAAAAAATAGCATAGTTAGTAGTAAGGAGTTTTGAGGCTACAGGAAGCTAAGACGAGCTTTCAGTTCTTTTTCGGCCGTTATATAAAAATACGCATTTCTCTCTTATTGGTACTCACTCTTGCTGTTGGCAGTAATTCTTCAATTGTCTCATTGCAAAAATCTGTTATCTAAGCTTGGATTCCAAGCACTTGGTATTCAAGGCAATGAAGTGTTGATGTATTAGCGAAATAAGCCCTTAATATGAATGTAACAAATATTGAGATCCCTCTTACAGATTTCAGGGTTTCTGTTAATAGCTACACCAGAAAAAATGGCAAATAACTGTGGGATTCATTCCTAAGATAAATTCAGTGCGATGGTTTGCAACCAATGTTGGGACTACGGGGCAATTCAGGTTTAATCGACGAAGGGACGAAATTGTTTTAGTGCGATCTAAAAATGGTCTACAAATTGTGTTGAGTGTCAAAAAGTCACTCACTCCAACGCTTTCTTACGGGTGCTGCAACAACCCTATGAGGCCTACATGTGGGAAGTATGTCGGAATAGGTTTGTTCAGTTCGTTGCTAGCTAAAAACCATAATGCGTTTTATTTGTGTGTGTTGACTGCCTTAAAGCAGAAGACACATGAGGATCATTTGTCCACTGTTGTCGTGGACGCAGGCGACCTATTCGTGTGCGGTAGGTCGTTAGTGAAGGGTATACCGCGGTTGTGTATCGTATGTACTTGTCCCCTGCCATGAAGAAACGAGGAAATGAAGTAGCCGATGTGAACATAGATATTTGTGATCTGTGATGTCTTGGATGGTTGATTGATTGTTAGGACTATGTGTGTACATGGAGTTATAAACTCCTGGTGTGTGATAGTGGATATGTTCGCGGAAGGCGCGGCGATGTGATTTGGTGTATAAATGCCCGTATACATGACGTCAGTTTGCGGCCCGCAGAATTATGGTTTTGGCATGATAGCAGTGGGCTATAGGCTTATGTATGAAATCATGTATACATAAACAAAGACATTGGGTGAAATTATCGCATTATGACCCCCATTGTGCAAAGAAAATGTAAATGTCAGAGATGGGATTATTTTATTTGAACAACGATATGTGAGAAAAAAACAAGGGTTTTGACCGGTCAGTTTAGTTATATGACATACTGCCGAAACCACCAAAATTGTGGTGTCATGTTCGCGGCCTAAGTGATGTTGCAGGAGTCGGTGTATTGTTTCTGGTACGAAGGAAGAAACTCGTAGATAGATCAAGTTATTTTTATTCTTTTGAGACCCAAAATAACTTGCTATGTAACTAGTAGAAGTCGATTTGAGGCAAAATGTAGAGGATGAACCCCAATCATCAGAAAATAATTAAAGGTGATTTCGTGGAGCCTAGCACTCATTTTTGTTTCACTAGATATCCTGGAAAATTATTTCCAAAATTAAATGGTTCTTCTGACCGGGCGTTTTAATGTTATGCCAAATGTGTTGAATCACGCTGCCCCATGGAACTGTGTTGTTATTCCCTCGCTTAAAAAACCACTAAATACAAAGTTCACCACACATAATATATTAATTCTACAATTCAATGATTAAAATGTTCTCAATTTTTTGTGGCACGTTAGAAGAATTGAAGTGACATAACAAAATGCCCTTGCTAATTGCATCACCAAGAAAATGCTAAAACCAAGATGCAACACAACACCTTGTTCAAATGTCAAACCCCATTTCATTATACTTATAAAATCATGCTGCACATGTAGAAGAATTAGTTTAAAAGGGTGATGTAGGGAGTACAAATATGTAAAGTAGTATGTATTGAAGGTACAGCGTTAGATATTTATATTAGATATGTATTTGTACCCATGATGATTCCAAATAGACCTAACAATATTTCCTAATTAATTCCTCCATGATATACTTAGTCAATTACTCATCCTGCTTGTAAATGGAAATAAGAAACACCTGCTTATAAAAAAGAACGGAGGCTCTTCCAAAATCTGTTCTACCAAAAAGTAAGTGCTCCATTTTATCGTAATTTATAGCTCCCTTTAAATTTAAGAATTTTAACGAAAATCAACGATTCTCAGCCACAAAAAGGGGTTTAACCAAGTACACCTATTTCCCCCTGCGCACCACTAAAGCGACAATGCCAATGGCCTGAAGAAATCAAAAACACTGATAAAAGTACCCTCGTCTAAAGTCCATCTTCACACAATAGATGCCAACCTCTTCCTATCATAAATACCATATTATATATTTTTAATGTACAGTCAACCTCACAGCTTAAGGGTTTTGCAGCATGATTACTTTCTCGAGCTTTTTTTTTTAAAATTTGATAAAATGGTTCCTTTCAACGGTACTGAACACAAAATTAAAATAAAAAGGGGGTTCACCGACTCGTTTTGAGAAAAATGCAATCCAAAAAGTGTAAAAAAAAACCAATTAAAAACATTAGAAAAAAATAAAAAGTTCAAAAATTAATGCTGAAAGGAACACATAGGGAAAAATCTTGTTCGATGAATTTTTTTGTTTTCAATTTGTTGTGGACACAAATTGATGTTGCGTTAGATGGTAAGATAAAAAAGTGGTGTTACCGCGATTTACTTTTCTGTGTAATATCACAAAAACCACTATAAAAAAGGGATTCCAATAGTATTTTCGTTTTCACGTTTTATTCACATGTTCGCGTACCATCAGACGCAAATTAGTCACACTACAAAAACAACATCAAGCGCGAGTGGGGAACTTGCGACGCCTCAAGACAGATCGCTTTATTCATGCAGTCGAGGCGTTCGGTAGGTTGCGGTATCTACGGACGACATGAGACAGATTGAGCAAAACGTGGTTCGCGATAAAAAATCTGATTTGGCGAAATGGACAGAAGTAGCCTAGGTTATTTCGGTTGGTTCGCCAAAAACTATTTGGACCTAATAGCCCAAGTTATGAACTTCGAACACCACAAAATGTAGATCTGGTAAGAATAGGTTAAAACTGAAATAATGGAAACCGACCAGATGACTGTCTGGCACAAGCCTAATCACCTCATTTCCCCTGTAAATGAATAGTTTTTTCTATTACCGATGTCTTGCGAGCGGGGTGTAATAATCTGTTGTTTAGATGAAAAAGATAAATATATTTCGTTGATCATTCAAGTCAAAGAAAAATCGTATCAAACCGGTATAGATTTGCGTAAAATGCAGACGAAAGGTGAATACTTTCATATTCCCTACCTGCCCTGTAAGTGGGATTCATGTAGCGTATATGATTTTAGAAGAGCATTATTCTGGTATGAAAAGAAACAATAAAAAACGAACCATGTATTTTTAACTAGTTAAGAACCCTACAAGAAAGAAGACGACATTATTTGGTGTAGTTTTCTTCAAAGTTTGTCCTGTTTGTTGCATTTCAGGGAGCTTGCTGTGTCGGCAAACATTGCGGGAAATGCTTTATGTTATTTTGCCAACCGACATCTTCCCGTGTGTGTGTATCCCAACCATTGTACGAAATAGGTAAAGAT
Organism: Ophioderma brevispina; assembly: GCA_023653785.1. Lineage (NCBI taxonomy): Eukaryota > Metazoa > Echinodermata > Ophiuroidea > Amphilepidida > Ophiodermatidae > Ophioderma > Ophioderma brevispina. The sequence goes on from JAMKCH010008582.1 coordinate 51,409, forward strand.
ATTTTCTTAGTTCAGACTATATCGTCTCGGAACCAACGGGTAAAATTGGTGCTATAGTGAGTGGAACTAAGTCAAAGAAAATACGCTTGTAACTGTAGTTTTGGCGCTCTGCGTGTTATTGGCGCAAAATCGTGGGAAATTGTCACCAGCACGTGAAGTTTGCGTAAAAGCATACGCTTTCATTTTTGTGCTTGTAGACGACCAAGCTGCTAGAGCGCGTTGGAACTCAGAGCAAAAAAAAAAAAACAGCCTTTGTGCATACCTTCGTAAACAAAATCAAGCTGCAAACACCATAAAATGTCAACTATGTATTTTTGTCCTCTCATAATAAATATTTATGACAACAAGTTATGGTCAACTGTGTACGTCTTCATTGTACCTCGTCGTTCAAACCCATCAACGCCAAATAACGCGATGGATCGGTGCGGCCCTTTCTTACCCTCAATTTGGCTTTTTTAAAGACTTTATTGTTGCTATGTGGATGTGTGAAAAAGGGGTACATTGCCTGGAATATCCGTATACTTCGAGGATTTAAAAACCTGCATTGGATTTAAAACAACACTGCATGATGCAACTTGGGAATCTCCCATTTGCTGATGAGGGTCAAAGGTCGCATACAAGGTCAAAAAGTTCTATGAGGTCAAGTTTGTAAAGATAAGCGCAATGTAAAATTGACCTCGGTGAAAAGTTGAGTTAATTGGCCCAAAATGGAGGCATAGGTGCAACATTGGATCCCATTTGCGAGGAGGTCAAGGTCACTACAAGGTAAAAAGGTCATATGAGGCCTATTCATTACAAACCGCGACGGCAGGGGACACATGTGCGTCCGAAAGACGATGTATTTTTAGTCATAAAAGCTTTTTTATGCGCTACGCGAAATTCAAGCATGTCTATAGCAATCTTGAAAAAGTTTACTGCAAAATCGGCCTGACGGGTAATAAAAAACGACAAAAAAAATAACCTCACACTCACTATACTGACGATACACATCCTATACGTTGCAGGACTATACCACCATCTGCAAGTGAGTCTTAAGAGATAAAAACACAACATAGGCAACACAATGCCAATGCCTGTGTTTGAAAATCGTATGTTTTTAATTGTAGCCTACCTATTAGTCCAAATGACGCTGCATACGATGAGTACCGAATTCATTGTACCAAGAGCCAACGAAACTATGACAATGATCTCTGCAATAAATGGGAGTAGAATTATAGACTACGTTAAAGCAATATAGTATGTGATTCACGGAGTGACGATGTTTTTAAAAAGGAATGGAAGTTAATGTGTTTATAGGCCTACATAATTTAATACAAATATCTTGTCCTCTCGTTTTTGTTGTTTGTTTGTTTATTTGTTTGTATGTTTGTTGTTGTTGTTTTTACAGTATCAGTTGTGTGATATCTAGGCAAAAACAAGGTTAAAAAATTATTTGTAGAGTAAGTTGGGCAAGATGAAGTAAGGTCGTGTTCACACTGTAGCTAATTTCACCCACGACCCGGGTTGAACCCGGGTTAACCCCGGTCGCAAATGTAGTGTGAACAGAAAAAAAGGATTAAAAACCAACCCGGGTCGAAAATTTCAACCCTGGGAAAGTGAAGGGTTTAACCCGGTGTAAAGAAACTGAGTGTCCCCCATGAGAGAGTGTCCTAGCTACCATAGCAACATGTACGGAATAAACCGTGACCTTGTAGACGAGGCCATTCGGGTAAGTGCTGAAACAAATGATGCATGCAGCACTCAATGGAGAACACAATAGACAGATGGGTGGTAGGACACTCAGTCACACGGAGGCTGTAATATATGACACCGGGTCCGACCCGCATTCGACACGGGTCGAGCGTAGTGTGAACAGAAAATTTTGTTTCGACCCGGGTTACCGGAAGTAGGTAACCCCCACTGCGTCTTATCTTTAGCTACCGAGTACAGCGCGAAAACAGCATCGCCGCACTCAGCGTTAGGCATAAAAAAATTGTTTGTTTGGCGTAACCCGACCGACCCTAAAAAAACCTGCCGACTCAAGAGTTTTTATGCAAATTAGTACAAATAAAAAAAATATTCTGCCGACCGACCCATTATTTTCATCCACAATTAAAAGAAATATTTTTTTTTACCAACACAAAGACGAAAAAAATAACAAAACAAGACAACAAAAGCAACTACAACAAGTAAAATAAAAGATCTTTGCTATGTCATTGAAAAAAGATTGAATAGTAGCATCTTGTGTTCATTTTAGAGTAAACATTGAGAAAATCTAAAAAATAAAAAAATTAAAAAAAAAAATCCGACCGACCGACCGACCCTGATATTTTTTCTCCGTTACGCCAAACAACATCAACTCCTGGTATCGACTGAAAAGCATGTTGATCATTGCCAGTCTTATGCCAGCCAGCTTTCTACGGCCTCTGGCATGCTGTTGCCCATGTTTTCGAATATTTCACTTAGTGTTCTCCACAGCGGCCATGTTGGGTCAGACAGTAAACCTAGGTCACATGTCATTCGTACGAGAACGTCACTTCCTGGTTCACACGGATTGCCAACTGGGGCGACCGGGTCGGGGGTTTTCCTGATGCGTTCTGCTAGTGTGAACACAACTGATCAAAGCCTATCAACCCGGGTTGACCCGTGTTAACCGGGTCAGTGTTCCGGAAACCATATCTGAACAGCCCTAAGTCTTCAATTCAACTTCATTGCGGTATTCACCGTCCTACTGTTGGAAAGTTGCATGTTTGGAAGTTCTTCTATGAGCTCCTCAAAAATTTGTCCGATATAGGACTACACCCTTGTCACATTCTGACCTGATGCATGAGGCAGCTGTTTATTGGATTTCGGGACGGCCGTACCCGATTTTTTCTCATACATGCACATACCTTTATTTTCTTATTTTTACAATTTAACCAAAGAGAGCCATAACGCTGACTTGAGGAGGTAGGCCCGACGTGATGACCAGAAACTTGAGAGCCCGCATCAGGCCAGATGTGACAATCACGGAAAGGGTGTACGGTGGACTTTGTTTATGGTGCGACTTCGGGATATGGGGACTTCATATTACTGGTGGTAGTATACGTCATGACAGTGGTTAAGACTGAAAAATTATTTAAAATTCTGATTACCAAATAATTGTTTGCTCCGTTTATTCTATAATTTTACTCAGATGCTATACACTAATTGATGCTTGAAAGGTGCAAACGAGAGATTTTGAGCACCCAAATAGTGTGTCGAAATAAGTTAACTTCATATAGATTAGGACACACAAATAGATTCTTACCTTGTGTTTCGCTACAAAATGTCTTCAAAGTGATGAGAAAAACAGCGATTTTGATTTGCTTAGTAATTTCAATGTAAAAACAGTAGGTGAATTCGTATGTGCTCATATAGCGAAATACACATTTCACATTATGGGAGATCAAGAAACATTCTACGAGCTTATACGACGTCATTAATAGAATGTGATATTTTATGATAGAGAGCCTGATTATAGGGCAAAGATACAGTTACTTTTTTTACCTACTTTGGCCGTGTTTCTATTAGCCTTTAGTTTGGGAGCCCCACCCCCCCCCCCCCCCCCCCCCGCCCCCCCCCCCCCCACCCCGACCTTCGCCTGATGTAGTTCGGGATCTATATTCCACCATTACTTGCCAGGCAGATTGTATCATGGTCACAGACGTTGATAAGCGCACGTGCCAAACAACGAAATACTTGAGGGATGTTCCAGCACTGCTCACGTACCGCAACGATCCTTGTATATTAGTGCGATTCGGGAACATGCACCCAATATACATACTCAATCGTGATCGCCCACACTTCATGAAGTTTGAATCAATGGTCTAAATCTCCGGTATTTTGTCTAGCGGCAATTATTGTATTGTACTGCCCTAGAATAGGGCGGGAGCAAGATATTTTAGAGATATCGGAATACTCGCTCGTTCAAGGTACCATCTGTGCGTACATCCTGACGCTACAGGTCGATTTGCCCTTCAGTTCCCTAAGTGTGCTTGCTTTGGCTGCTTTTTATTAGTGTCTACTTTTTGCTGCTACGAGAACGCACTTATGATGTATCACTACGGATTGATCCCCATGTTCGTGGTTATTGAGACTTTTCTGGAGTGTTCTGTTATCTATCATATTCTGTCCTGATTATTTTAGTTCGCCGCTTCAGCTTAGCTGTATCGCGTCCACCATTATGTCTAAGACTCCTAGTGACGTCTATGAGCCTTGCATACATGTTTGTCAGGGAAGTATCGCCCTCTTCATTCCGTGTGCCCTAATGCCCTTTATGTCGTCGAACTACTTTAGAATCTCTTGTATCTCCCTCTTGGAATGCTCCTTTCTTCTATTTAGTTCGTTATCATTTCGTTTCGATGCTAATAAATTAAAGGCTTTCGTCTTTTAGGGGTCGGTTTTTGGTGTTTTTTCACTTTAGTAAATGGATCGCCTCTATCTCCGCCTAGCTATATGGATTAGGCTCGGACGAGAATCGACTAGGATTCATCTTGGATTATGGACCCGTCGTGAATGTAAGATTTAGGGTCGTCATGATACGCGTGCCTGTGAAAGTCTCACTGTGTTCGATTTTAGATGTTCATTTCAGCAGAATTATCGAGATTCAATAGGAGGCCAGCTAAATCGCTACGCTTTTGTCGTCTGCAGTATGCCCTGGAAGCACGCTGACAGTGCCCATTGTTTTGGCCACACTGCATACGTCCCTCGTGTATACCTGTTGATTTGCTGACCTTATGCCAACTTGCGCACATTAGTATGGCACGTTATATCTATCGGCGTATGTCGAGTTTGCGACTCGGACGAAGTACACAAGTATAAATGGGTCGTCGTAAATTAGCCCTTGGCATCAATTAGATTCCCCACAAGTCAGGATCTTGTTTTAGTTTAACTGAGAGTGCCACGTCTGATTTTAGGTTGATGTGAAGGTTCCATTCTAACCCAAAGTATAAAGGGCGTATTATCTTGACTTAGTGCTTGCGCCCCCCCCCTCCACGGCCCGAAAAATAAGACAGATTCCTCTACATGGTGCGCAATTATAGGATAGAGCCTACAAAGAGTAATAACACAAAATATAAACATTTATTAAAATACATTGATTAAAAGACCATAATTTGGTATAATTGAGACAATTAGCGAGAGGGAGTTAGTGACCAGCCATTCCCGAGTAGGCTAAGTACATAGCATTTCACATTGTCAAGACCAGTTGATGCACTGCCTCATTGTCTTATAAGGCTCAAAGCCCTCTTCCGCCCCCCACACCATTCTATTTTTGTCATCTGTATTCGTCACATGTTGCTTCTGCCCTGCCTCCTGCCCCCCTGGCCCCCCCCTTAGTGTTTAATCCTTTACTCCCCCCACTCCCGCTCCGAGCGTCAGCTTGGCGCCGGTGGTATCCTCCTCTCTTTCTTGCTGGCTCACGCCCCCCGCGCTCGATGTTTTGTTGAAGGCCCCCTTAATAGTGATGTTCCACATTGTGATGTTATCCCTCTGCATCCCCTCCCCCCCTCCCCACTTATCACCTTCGTAAATCTCGCCCGCTCATGCTTCTTTCCACACCCTTCCGCACTCCACGCTTCGACCCCCCCCCCCTCCCACACCTTCGCACTCTGGCAACCTCCTTCTGATCCCCTCTAATTAATCCCCCATATCAGCCTCACGCGCTCCTCGTCCTTCACCCCCCACACCACCCGGGGTACCCCCAACCCCCTTTCTCTCTCTAGGCCGTTCGACCCTTTGTATTTCCATTTCCCCCCTACCCACCACTCTGGTCCTACAGACGCCACATTCACGCACCCATTCTGACATCCAATTACACACCCCCTCCAGCTGTCACAGAAGCCACCTACTCCCCACACCCTCCGCCTCCCCTCGAACTCGTAAAATCACCCATAGTTACACCCTGACTTGATTAGCGAATTATTCCTCACCTCCCCACACCCTTCATCCGGCTATCAATCACGACCACGCCCACCCTTCTGGCCGCCAATGACAGCAACCGAGCAGCACACACCAAAAATAGAACCTACACTTCCCCAATCGGGCACCAATAGCCTACGTGTGGCAGTACTACCCCATTCGCCAAAAGAGATTTCATAACTTTACTCCTCCCAACACGGAACACCGTCGCCCGACTCGAACCCGCCACCCAAAGGAATTGTAACTTTGCTGGATAGCCGCTCCACCCGAACCCCTGCCGGCCCGCTATTGAAAACCCACCTCGCCTTCTCTTCCTACCTTCTCATTGTACATCCAACGCGCCCCTTGCCACCCAGATGAATCACCCCTCCCCCTCCCCCCGTATTCCCTTAACATCTCTAACGTCCTCCTAGCCACATCCAACAAACCTACGCCACCACGCAGTTTAGTCGAAACGAAGTCTTGCCACAGGCACAGCTTTTTCCCTCCCTCACCTCACGCAACTCGACACCCTACCTCCTCTCCCACATCGCCAGCTTCATCCGAACATATACATGCTCCACCACTTATGACTTCATACCCCCCCCTCGTCTCCCTCCACTTGCCAAATCCGCCCCTTCTAAGTTCCGATCCCTACTCGCCACAAATGAAAAGAAAGCCGACCCTATTCGACCCCACTACTCGACCGCTAAAAAATTGACCCTCTACAAGTTTTCCCCTCAGAATCCCCCGAGTTTCCAACCTCCGCAACTCACCCCAACCTTAACCCAACGTCCCACCCCCCGCTGTGTTCTATTTCACCTCTAATCAGAGACTTATCCCCTAGCTCGAACGCCGACCCCCAATTATCCCTTATCCATACACCCTTCTGATAAAACAGATGCTACTACCGGGGACCCCCTTGCTCCATTCTCGCCCGGCGTTACCCTACTCTCTCTTCTACGTCATTGATTATACCGGCAAAACATTCTACTCCCCCTTCGAAGTATACGGTGTACATTTCTCTGTTTCGATGACCTAAGTCCGATATTATCCACAAGCCAGAGAGCTGGTGGACATTAACTACGGTCCGTATCGAGGATCACACACATACTCTTTCGCTACACATTAGACACCTCACCTTCATGATCCCTCTTTTTACCGCGCGTCTGCCTAACTTTTAATAATCCAATATTATCATGTTTAAACTTAACAATTAGTGTCTGTCATAATAGAGGCTATGAAAAAATGCAATGTGTCCAATCTGTGATATGCGCTTTGTGTAACGAGCAGAACATATTTTACAGAACGGATTTGGGCTGGCCGACATGGGGAAAAGCAAGAATAGAATTTATGCATCTTTAGCCTTAGTGGCTTGGATACTTTTCATACGGTTACAACATCTTGTCCGGATCATTTTGAAACATAATCCTAAGTATAATTTATATGCATAAACACTCATCTCCTTAAAAGGCCAAAAAACAAGCTCTTAAAACTGTGCATGAATTGTGTGAGCGACACTAAAAAACGACCTTTGAACACCTTTTATCGGAGATGGACCTAAATGCATTAGTGCAGAACAGAAACATCACTCTTTTCAGGCTTGAGTTACGTTTTTTGCGAGGTTACGTAAGAGAGCAACTAAATATCATTGAGGAGTAGTTAGGATAGTCAGTCATTCAACAAATGTATATCTAGTAGAGGTGGGCTATATGAGGAGATCATGGTTTGGGTCAAATAGGCCATATTTGTTTCAGATCACTTCGACCACAGTCTAGAATGATGACTTTAATGAGCTTATCCCATTTCGAAGAAAAAAAAATAAGTTTTAAAAAAGCGCGAAGACCAGGGTGGCCTGTAACGAAAATCCAAAATGGCCGCCCAATTGGGCCCAAAAATCATATCTTTTGACCATAACTTGATAAGTTTTTGTTTAATCCCCCTTCATTTTTTGTGGCACAATACCCATGTTTTGGCATGACAAGGAATCTATTTAGATGCAAGTTTTCTACCTATTTACGAACTTCTTTTCGTTTTCTCATATGGCAGTTTTAGCTTAAAAATGGAAAAAAGATAAAAAAAATAAAGTAATTATTAATATCAAACGTTTTATGGTGCTTACTTTTAAATAGGGTGGGACCCTCACATCAGCAATGTATTCTCCTTTTAATGAAGATAAGAGCTGGATGTTCTGATGTAAACCATATCCTTCATAATGACAGCATCAATTTAACAATGCTTATTAGAATACTACAGGGTATTCAACTCTGAGTGTCGTGTGGTTTTTGTGCGGGCAGTAAGCTGGAGGCGGCGTTGTGCTTCACATCTCGCATCAATAGCTAAAAGAGACAGGACCTTCACACCCTGCAGGTCCTTCCATATAGACCGGAGTATCTTGTACTTTCTTACCTAGTCGCGTTTCGTTACCTTTTAATTTGTACAAGCTCGTTGAGAGTCTTACACCTGTGTTTGTCTGAAGTTGTCTTTTCCTCTCAAAATCTAATTTATCATCGGTTTCTTTCCCACTGTCGCCTTCCTTTTTATTGCGTTGCATCCGTTGAAGATGCAACTCAGAGCCTCAACCTTTTAAGCATAAAAACGGCCACTTTCAAGAAATCCCGATTTTAAGGCCCTCTTGGTGAGCTGTTAAAGTTGCATACCATGATTCATACATACACCGCACCCCTAAACATGGGTATGAACAACACCATTAAGCAAACTTGAACAAAACTAATTGAGAGTTTGGTCAAAAATGCAAATAAATTTGTGACAACTTTGCTGGCCATTTCGGGAACTTTTGATGGGGCACCCTGTTTTCGCACTTTTTCATTTTTTATTCGAAAAGTGGGATCAGGGTGATTTACAGTCATCAAATGAGCCTGTTTTCGAAGTGAATGATGACAACATTGATCCTTCTTTAGCCACCTCTAATATAGTGGATACCTACAACTTACGAAATAAAAACAAACAAAAATACATCTTCAGACTAAGTAAACGTGATTAATGGCTTTTTGGCCTTTAACTAAATTGCTATCGGCAACCATATTGGATCTATATTAGAGTATATGTACAATTTATGCTTCAACAATTGCATGCAATTTCGTAGTTCGCCAAGTTAATTTGTGTGTAAGATTGCCCAAATTAACGATCTTTTCGCATGTACTGCCAGTTTTGCTACCTTACCTAACTTTATGTACTTCATAGTATTTACTTCCTAGACAGTAAATTTTTTTTTCACCACCGCCAAATCGTTCATTTTAGGGATGTTTTCAAAGTGATTGGTAGCGCTTCTAGAATTTTAGTTCTTTTAAAAGGTCGTAATTTTCGTAAATGTTACAGGATCCCTGTATAGAAAGAAATGCCTGTAAATGTATAGAATTGCTGTATGAAAAAGGCATGTACATGTTATAAAATTTGAGGTTTGTAGTGTTTATTAATTAACATTTGTTTTGTTTGTTTGTCAACTTGAATTGTAGCTATATATTTCACATTGGGAAACACTGTGTTTTCGTACGGTTTTGTCTGAGTCGTTTGGGGCCAATAGTTGTTTTGAACAACAATCGGAGGGTAGCAAATTGTGGAATCTAATAAGGTCGGAACTGCAGAGTACAACGAGATTGGACGAGTCCGGGGAACTATGACGACAGATACGTGAACATATTGGCTAAGCCAGTAATGAATGAAAGTAAATGAATACAAATGACACCAATACACGGTTTTATTTGTGTTAGCTGTATTTTATGGACGATTCTTTGGAAAATAATGATAACAACTTCGGTATGTGGGGTGTTAGTGGTGTGACACAAGGCATGCAAAACTCGTTTGATGGTTATATTCCAAACGTCCCTAGAGGAATTCAATTGATCACCGACAAAAAAAGAGAGGTAGCGTATATTTTTCTTGTTAGAATTAGGGGCAATTCCCTAAAACAAGCCAGTGCAGTGGCGGCCGCCGTTTTTTCAAACGTGCATTTAAATGCCGTTAAAGGACGTTAGGGAAACAACATGACACAGATTGATGAACCTTGACCAGAAACGCAAAAGTCCGGATTTGATGACAGTTACTGATGTGGGTGGTGGTGGGGTCACTTAAGTATTACCCATGCAAACTTTTAGAATACGAATATTAAATGTGTTCCATTGGTTTGAGTAGAAATGCAAGAAAGTGTGGTTTGTTGATTTGTAATAAAATTATAAGGACAAAGAAAGAAATAGGACACATCCTATAAAACCGATCAAATATTGGCAAGATCTGCGTATAGAAAGTCGTCGTTGGTTGTTTTGTCAAGGGTTAGTTAGATTAAAAGTTTAGATTAGGCTTCTTGACGCAGATAAAAGGGGTGCAAAAAGAGTGTGCTAGGAGCATCTACTATGGGAATTAGCGTTGTGAGTCCAGGATTGCTGCGTTTAATAGATTCAGTCCTATTTATACATAAAGGTTCGTCTCAAGCCCGGGTCTCAAGTCGTCAGAGGAAGTCATTTTGTGAATTTTATTTTCTGAAACGTTATGTCAGCTGTTTGAGTAACAAGTATTTTGCAAACGTAGACGTTGAGGAGTGTGCCCTCTCAGTTAATTATTAAATGCTTGATGTGAGTGTAGCAAGAAAAAAAATGGTTCAATTCTTCATTGTAAGACATTCATGGAATTAGCCTAGAATGATCTTCTATAAGAGGATCATAGGATTACAAGGATTGTACAGCTTTACTCCGTAAAAGTCTTACTCTAGTCTAACTAGGGAATTCTTACACCAAGGCCACACGAACAAGACGTCGCGTCCTTAAAAAAGGACAATCTTTGCATCTTAGTGCACAATTTGCGAATGAAACAATAAATAGAGTTTTGTAACGCAATTTTAATTGTTAATGTTGCATGACACAGTACATGTACACAGCAGTCAAGGTATTAACAATGAATTACTCTGCAGGCTCAATCATAATGAGCAACCTTATTGTGAAAAAAAAAGGACATTCGTTTCACCTAATCAATATTATTATTTTATACTTGATTTAAAATTGACTTTTGTACTAAAGCAAATTCCAATAAAAACTTCACGAAGTCAATCTGATATTGTGTCTACCGTTTCTTTCTTAAAAAGTTTTCCCAAACCAAACAGAACAACCAAAACAAGACTCCCCTGGGGCTGCCCCTTTCCTTTTTAAAGGAATTTATGAAAGGGAACTTCTTGTCCATGCAAGACTAATGCAATTAATGACCATTATCAATATTGTGTTAGTAAGATTGCCAGCACATTGCTGTACAAAGTTGTGCCTGTTTACCACACATGTAATATTAGTCTGCTTTAATGAATTAGTTCTAAGCTATCAGTGTTAAAAATATCATACAAACAATGTAATTGTGTCGAACAAATGGTATATTATAACACTGGAAGTATTATTTTGGTTATAATAGCTATAGAGTCATTCTACAGGAGGTTTCAAGCAAAAATTGTGCTAAAAAACTGAGCCCAACCAATCAGAAAAACGTTACATTCCAAACTGCATACAACGCTGGGACGAGCTCCGACTAGTTCATTTAGTGCAAGCAGGGAATGCCACTACCACCACCATAGTAACCAGTTGCAAGTTTGGGTATTTTACTCATGACCATGCCCTGGAAATATTGAGACTCTGATATCAACAGCTAATATCAGTAGCAGCTACAGTGTAAACAATGGATGGGGTGTTTCCACACAATTAAGAACTGCAGTTACCAATGCATGGGTTTGGTCAATTAGAGTAATTTGTTGAGCTGCGCAGAGAAAGAAAAAAGACAAAAATGCGAATGCAACAAATAGTGCACGTTGTAAGCTCAACTATTGATCGTTCCCATTTATCGTAAAGAAAAGATGCATATCAAAAATAAAGGGTAAAGTGTTTAACTTTCGAAACTAACATGTTGTCATTTTTTTCATTCTTGAACCTGACACAATTTAAGGGTCAAAGGTCAAATGCTTTTATCCAGTATTCGAACTGTTTTTATGGGATAATAAGAAAGGTGGCATTTTTTTTATCGTAATGTGGTGGATACTTTTGTATACTAATCTCTCGGAACTTTGGAGCTTTTTTTTAATTTGTCACTCAAATTGAGATAGTGAACGGAATATGGTGCTTCAATAACATACTCGGTTGTTCCTCTGACGTAAAACCCATATACTGCCGGTTGATGAATCTTATTACTGGCTTAATCAGGACAATGTACTGTCGTATATTGTGTATACACAACAGATTTTTTCAATAAATGTATAACCACTGGATACTCTCTATTATGAAAAAATTCAAAATTATTACTTATTTTCATTCGAATCTTTGTAGCATTGTCAAATTATACACCCTTTATACAACTTGTGCACTCTCTTTGTCCTGGATATAAGCATAAACCAATAGAGGTATCACAGCTTTCCACAATGCGATGGGATGTAGTGACTTGTTATGCCGGCTAATTTGTAACGTCAAACTTCTTTGGGAATACATCATACTATGAGCTAATTTTTATTCATCCTTTTTCTTTGGTATGAAAGTGATTAGAAAATCTATTTAAGTATTCCTCTAGACATAACATTATAAGAGTGCTTGTAAACTAAAACATTCCACGTTATTAGTAAAAAAAAAACCTCCACGTATTTCAAAGGAGTGATTATAGTCAATGAGTTATTCAGAGTCTATCAAGATATTCCCGGTTCGCATTTGGAAAAGAAAGCGGTTTAGGTACCACTCTTTGTCAATGAATTCACTGGAAGGTACAAGTTTATGAAAATGTATTACTTGACAATACTACAAAGATCCGAGAGACTTAAATTGTAGTAAGTTCATAATAGAGGAGTACACAGCGGTATCATTATTACAAAGTATACAATTTATTCAAAAAATTAATCTATGTATATAACCCGACATTCATTAAAAGTACTGGTGTATATAGAGGGTTCTTTGTCTCCCCGTTCCTTTCGTGACAATGTGAGGAGCACATTGGATACGGACTGTGGACTTAGCATCCGAATCTATTGACTGGTTTTTCCGGAATATGCCACAGCCATTTCAAATTGTCTGATATGTTGAATTATGGATGACGTGGCATGTGGTGGTCATTGGGAACACACAGCTGGAGATTCTATTTCTTGCGTTCGGTTCCCCAGCACTCATGACTGGAGCAGGTTGGAGTGGCATCTCGCTACACAACCAATTCTTCATGGGAGTACCTTTGAACACACTGTGACAGTAGCCCACGGAGATACTCACCCGATGGGACCAACGTATCGCCGACCGTAAAAGGTGAGCAGAATCGTCCCACCTGGGATCACACAGCAGCTAGCTAGCCTTAACACTAGTCACCACACCGTACATGTGGGAGTACCTGCGTTGGTACTCCATGGCAAAATGAGCTGTGCGCCCTGTGTGATTCTTTTAGTAATTTTATCCATTATTTAAAATTTGGGTCACATTATGTTATGTTTTTACACAAAATGTCATATATGAGGTTTTTTTGTGATGCTCAACTCAAATATAGATGTTACTAAACTTGAAAATGATCAGAAAGTTAAAAAACAATGGAATGTTTAGCGCCCTCTATGGTTCAAAATGCTGCTTACTAGGCAGCCGGTAGGGGAGTACCCGTGAAGGTACTCCAAAGGAGTAGCTGCAGTGGTACTCCACTACTGGTGGCTTACATGGGTACCTGTCAGTCACCTAGCAGGCAACTGCAGAGTACACTATAGGGTGGGTACTGCTAAGTAAACATAGCTACTATCCACCAAGTGGTTTGGGTATTTCACAAGCACTTAGTTGTAGGTACCCTTAAAGTAGAGCTAAGAGTACACATGGAGTAGCCTAAGCTCTGGGTTACACCGTGAGTAGGAATCTTGCTGTGTAATAATGCAATCCTCCGTCTTCTGTGAGAGGATCCATGTTTTGCAACAATACAATGATATTGAGAGGCAAGATGTTTGGAAGATGTTGATCTTTTGTTGAGTGAGAATGTGTCTTGATTTCCAAATTTATGTGGCTTGATTTGAGGCATGTGGTATTACACTGCAAATACCACATTTTCAGTCTTCCCGGCAACCCACTCGTCAATTGATTCGATGCCTTCTTCGACTTGGCCTTGTTGCCTCATGGGCTCCTTCCGTAACCTAAGGTCTTTTTATACCAGTGTTCAAGGCCCTTCACTGGCTGCTCCTGGAGAGTAGGGATCTCCTCTTCACACAGCATGCATGAGGTAAAGTAAGTCAACTGCCCTCGCTTGGGGACAAGGCTCATTACCTTTCTGGCTTTTTACTTTCTGGTTGATGTATTTGCCATTTAAAAAGCATGAATGCCATCATACTATCCAAATATCTTCATCGGAGTATTCTTCGTCTTGATGATCTTTAAGATCTGTTGAAGCAATAAGCATTCTTCATTCGCTTCACATTCAGAACTCTCTGTACATTCAAGATTGTTTGCCTCGCATGTACATCTTCTTGAGCAATTGTAACATATAATTGTAAGTAAAATATTTTCAACGAATTAAATTAACGTTGTGCAATCATAACGAGTCAGTTACTGAAAATCATTCCATATCAATGTCTCAGTGTCCATAAATTGTAAGAAGAACTAAAGCTGAAGTTTTCTTAAATCAATTGGAATTTAAAAACCCTTAAATTGTGCTTGTTTTTCAAGCTGAATACAAAACCTCCTATGGTTTTAACTTAATTCCCAAGTTTCGTTGTAGGATAAAACCATGAAAACTTGCTGATGCATATAGTAAACTGCCATCTAATCTTGACTTTCTTATCTAGGACAATGAACATTATTTCACTTAGCATTTTTTGGTAATGTAGGGGATATTAATTTTCTAATCCTGCTGTTAATTCTCCTACCTTCTATTGTTTGACAATAATTTGGAGTTACATGTTTTTACCAAAAGAACTGCTGAAGACCATGCATGGTGTATGCAAGTCTTAAGTCTCGCAGCAAAATAGGCATAACTTCTTCCTCCAAAGTCCAAATGACACCAAATAAACTTTCTCTGAAAGCATATTTATCACTGTTCCTATCCAAAGCAAACATTTGAACAGAAACAATTCTTAACTATTTTAATTATTTTTTAATCTGAATGTAGGGTTTTTATTGACTCACACTGTATACCCTGATTTGCAGACTGTTTTTGAAGCGTTTCTACCTGAGCTTTCCAGCCGTTTTTGCTGCGTCATCAGTTTTTGTACTCATCAATTCCTCACACCTCCGATGACACTGGCTGATGATGGCGTCTCTTAGTTGGGTCCTGGTTGGGTCAATGCATTAAGTTTGTCAGCTGTGTTGCTTTGGTGAACACATTGAAAGCGGTCTTTTACCTTTGCCTCGTAAATGTCCGCATGTATCACTATCACAACCTGTTAGGCAGTGAAACCCGGGAAGGACTGCTGCTTTTAACCACTGACCTCTACACATGGATAGCGGGTCTGAGTCGCCGATTGAAACAACAGGAAGTTGCTTTTACCCTTCTCAATGTAGTGGGAAATAATGCATACACCTGCTGGCTGGTGCACATATTCCACACAGATGTTCTATTGTTATACAAAATTCCTTTAACTTGGACAATAAAGTGAAGCCATATTAACTTAAGAAGGGCAAAATGCAACTTCCTGTGGTTTCAATCGGCGACTATTCAACGGTGCGGCAGCCCGCTATCCATGTGTAGAGGTCAGTGCTTTTAACCATTGTTTTAGCGGGGATGGGGGTTACCACGCCCCAGTGAACCAGTGAACTCACATCCGGTGCGCTAAAATGCCAAAAGGTTTCGTAAAAAGCTTCCGGGTAATTATTGTCTCATCTTTCCAGTCATTTTAGCGGGGTTACAGGGTATGCCGTAAAAAGTCGAAGGGTAGGGGTGGTTGCCAAGAAAATTTTATGGTACGTTTTTGAAATATTATGCACAGTATGGCTCTCAAACTCTGTTTATGTAAAACTAGTCAATTGTCATCATTTAGAGCCGAAAACCGCATGAAAACCCGACATTTCTACCTTTTTTAGCGCAAAATTGGATTTTCGCCTATTTTCTGTTGAAAATGCCAATTCTGCCGACTTTCGGACTTCTTGAAGTCATTGTGGCGCCATACCTGGTATGCTAGTACTTAATTTGTTACCGAAAACTGTCATATATAAGGGGGTACTTTTCCAAATATCATCCAAAAATCTTTAAAATTGCTCATTTTACATTGTTTTACCCATTTTGGGCAATTTTTTTATAAATTCTAAAGAGGAAATTCTTCAAAAGTCCAGACCATTAGTATATTTCTGGCTCTCATTTTCGTCAAATACAGTTTGATATTGAATGTGAAACACGAGGCTTAATATTCTAATACAAATCCATTCACACATTTTGTTCACAGAGAGCAAATATTTACAGATGACGCTCTTTCCCTGGAAGCCAAGTAAAGTTTGTACAGTATGAGGTTGCATAATGTTTTGAAGCACAGAGTGGATGATTTTTAGTGCCAGGTCAAAATGCAAAATCCGTTTTTAAAGGATTTTCCCCAGAAAATAATTCAAACCACGCAAAATGCAAGTTGAATCAGTGCAAACCATATTTTTCTGTTGAATTATTAGTCCTAGAACAAATATAGCGATTTTGATAACTTATGTTTTTTTTAAATTAAATTTCTATTTCTGAGGCATTTTTTTGATTTTAAAAAATCATATTTCTTATTGCATATACAAAAAAAAAATGAAATGCGGTTAAAGGTGGCTTCCAAATCAAAATCGCGCGGCCTGGCTGGAGACAAACTTTTTTGCCAAATATTAAGTTCGATCTTGTTTCTATTTTTTTTATTATCTTTTACATCATGAAAATTGATGCCATTTGACAAGAGTATTATTCTCCATAGACTTTTATGCATTGTCGCGAGCCATCATTGGTAATGGTGACCAAGTTCAGTTTACTACATTTGGAATTGGGCATTTTAGGTGCTCTTCTTAGTTTCTAGGTGACTCTTTATTAATTAATCCCAAAGAAAGAATTATATTGGTCGAAATCTCAAGTCAGCCTTTTAAGCTTTTCCTAGATCGTGTCTGTGCTTCTAGCTTTTTAATCCAGGGAAAAACTGCCATTTTGTGGGGTCAAACTTTTCTCAACGTTTTTATGTTCCTAACCTCAAACTCCTTATCAAAAAGCTGGGGGACACCCTAAATTTTCCTAAATCCAAGATGGCGGCCAAATTTCAAATTGGTCCCGAAAATTACATTAATTACATCATAGGTATGTTGCAAATTGGTCATTTTCAGATTTTCCGGTGGTTCTGCATATCCTTGACCTATGTACTAAAATCCAGCTGAAGCACTACTCAGGAGTTGAAGCTCAAATCCAAGATGGCGGCTCAAAAATCCAATTAGTGGATAAAATTAACTTAATTTTGACCTATACTGCCTATTAAGTTCCTTTTATACTTTTTTTCGGCTGGATGGTGTTAATTCAACTTTACTCTATTTGCTGAGGCTTACAGGCTAGCCTATATTTAGTCGCAAAACAAAGATGGCCCACAAAATGGTACCAAAATGTATTTTACTTAGTTGTATAGTCATGGGAGCTTCCGATTACAAGTTAATTCAGTAATTGTCCATCCCAAAGATGGACCTTCAAATTCCCTGAAACGCCTCCTTTATAGGCCTCTTGAATCCAAGATGGCGGCCAAATTCCAATTGGCCGTCAAAAATTACATTTAATTTACCTAAGAGTAAAATTGAAAACCGTTATTGCAGATTTTTTCAGTTGTTTCGCTATCCTTGCCTAGTAACTATAAAAAGGCCAGCCTGAAGCCACTACTCATGATTTTGACATCTCAAATTTTCAGATGGCAGCCAAAATCCAAATTAGCTAATAAATACGTTAACTATACTGCCTATTTAAATTTTCCATTACAAACCTTTTTTTGCATGATTTTTTTTTTAGCTGAATGTATTACTGTAAATGTCCTGAGTTTTTACAGGCTACCTAATATATATTCCTCAAATCCAAATGGCCGGGCCAAAATGGCCACACAATTATCTTCATTATTGTGTTGGGGTGTACTTGTCGGCTTCCTAGTTACAAGTAAATTCAGTAGATATCTCATCCTAGATATATCCTTCGAATTCACAGAACACTATCGATTATAGGGGTCGTGAATCCAATATGGCGGCTTAAATCTTAAATGCTGTGCAAAATACCCTAATTCCTCATCAAATTTAATTCCACCAGGTTCTTTTGCTGCAAAAATATTTTTTGTGAAAACATGGGGTTTATTTTGGCCTAGAGTCATATTTTGTTAATACTACATTATGCATTAAATGTCCTAAGCTACATATAAATGCATTTCACTGTTCATTTTTATGTATGTTTAGAAGCTCCAATACACTATACAACTTATTAAAATAAAGTCTGGTGCCATTTTGGCGTCCATCTTGGATTTGTTGTTCCAACTAAATATTAGGTAGCCCTGTAAGCTCAGCACATAGAGTATACATTCAGAGTAAAACATCCAGTAAAAAAAGGTTTGACCTGGAAAAATTAATAGGCATTATATTTCACGTAATTTTATTCGCTAATATTTTTTTTTGGATTTTGGCCCGCCATCTTGACTTGAGATTAATCATGAGCAGTGCTTCAGCTGGATTTCAAGTACATAGGTCAAGGATAGCAGAACCACTGAAAAATCTGCAAATAACAGTTTTCACGTTTACTTATTTATGTAATTAATGTAATTTTGACGGCCAATTGGATTTTGGCCGCCATCTTTGGATTCAAGAGCCTATAATGGGATGGCGTTTCCAGTGAATTTGAGAATATTCTTTAAGATGAGAGATCATGTGAATTAACTTGTAATTGGGAAGCTCCAATACACTATACACTAAGTAAAATAATTTTGGTTTCCCATTTGGTGGCCATCTTGGATTTGAGACTAAATTTAGTAGCCTGTACGCTCAGCAAATTGAGTATAGTTCAGAGTAACACATCCAGCCAGAAAAAGTTAAAAGGGGAACTTAATAGGCCCAATATCCCAACTTAAGTATCATTATCCACTATTTTGGGGGATTTTGGCCGCCATCTTGGATGTTGAGATAAATCATGAGTAGTGCTTAAGCTGGATTTTAGCATAGGTCAAAGATATCAGAACCACCGGAAAATCTGAAAATGACAATTTTTCACATACTTTTTATTTAAGTTTATTGTAATTTTGGCGGCAAATTTTGTAAATTTGGCCGCCATCTTGGTCTAGGAAAACTTTATGGTGTCCCCCCAGCTTATTTGAGAGTTTGAAGTTTAGGAACATAAAACCGTTGATAAAAGTTTTGACCCACAAAATGGCAGTTTTTCCCTGGATTAGACCTGTCTAGTCTTTTACTTAGAAAATGAGTTTACATTACTATTCACCGCAAAACGTGAGGTAGCGATTTTTTGTCAAATCTAGGAGAATATTCCCGCTAATCCAGTTAGGGGGCCCGCTCCGCGGTGGGTTTGGAAGGTTTAAAGGACGTCAGGGATATACAGAGCAATAATCATCCCTGCTTTGTAAAAATTACGAATTGTAAAATTAAGAAAACATGCGGCATAAATTTGGCCGAAAAAAGAGGTATGAATACTTTTCCATTGGACAACAATGTTAGAAGTAAGTCAATTATAACTTATAATTATTTTAAAAAAAACTGTAAACTGTCCAAGAACTAATGTTAAATTTTAAAATAAACCCTTCTGGCTATAGTCTTCCACTTTTCCTTGAGTCGGTGACGTCATTGTGTATGTAATGGCACGCTTTCCACGTATCAAATCATGGCTGAGTTTCAGCGCTGTATATCGAGTGTACCCCGCTATTTGTCGAATTTACAGCGCTGCTACCAGTTGAACTCTATGTGCCGATTTTCATAAATCCATGTTCCAACTAAATCATGTCCAGAATAATCATCCGAGTTTTAAAAAACTGGACATGGTTTTTTTTCAACATGTGCAAACTTGAACATGATTTTTTTTCTACAAAATGAGCAAACTCGACATGATATTTTTTTTCTAACATGAGCAAACTCGACATGATTTTTTTTACACATACACAAAAAACTCATGTCGAGTTTTTCTCATGTGTGAGAAAAATCATGTCGAATTTTTGAAACTGGAAATGATTTATGTCAACTCACCATATAGAGCGAAAACTCGATGTATAAGAGGCAAACTGGACATTAGCGCTGTAATCACATATAAAACGCTGCCCACTCGAACATCTGGCGAGGAACCCGATACACAGCGCGTGAAACTCGACATGCGCGCGCGGGAAAACTCGCCATGATTTGATACGTGATTCGTAAATCTGGACATGATTTATGTCAAACTCAACCATATAGATATCACAACTCGATTTAAGAGGCACACTGGACAGATCCGCTGAAAACTCGACATATACCGCTGCACACTCGACATATGGGGGGGAAAACTCGATACACAGAGCGTGGAACTCGACATGCGCGGGACTAAAACTCGCCATGATTTGATACGTGGAGCGTGCCATAAGCGTGCCATAGCTATGCATTAGGACGCAACATATAACAGCTTCGGAAGCTTATGAGTTAGGCCTACAGTATTGTGGCATTTTCTACGCACCCACGTCAAAAACTACCCTTAGCAAATCCGAACTCGCAACCTCGACTTCATCGTAGCGGACTGAATTAGGACGACCCTCACTTCAAGTTTTCTGCACGAGCTGATGTCACATCCTCGTCATCATTTGACATTCCACCATAATTCGCCCATGCTTGACAGTCAATACCAGCAACTATTTTCCCTTTTTTACTTGTTTGATTTCGGACTTGATTTGGCTAGGTCAACAGTACACTTCGACAGTTGAAACACTTGTTCTTCCATGGGTTCTTCTTGCAATGCACTCACTTGATTAGATTCTTCCAGCGGAAGGCTCCTCTAAATAAAAGTAATAAATGTGATTGATAATGTTTTAAGAACCCATTTTAGTCCGGCAGGTCCACCCCAAGTACTATTATGCTGCATCAGAGGCCCAATTTTTTTCGATAGGTGGTGAACTAATTTTCACAAAGTTGTCTTTCAATGTAGCTAATAGGTCCAGGAGTCAGGAAAATGATGCAAAAATTAAAACCTTGTACAAATTAATTTATGGGGGGTCAAAGTTTACCCCCCGATTTTCAGTATGAAAATGTTGAAATAACATGCCCAGTTGATACATTTGATCACAAATCTGGGAGTTGGTCCCACTAATATATTTTGACCACAATCTCGACACCGAAAACCTAAGTTGATAAATAGCCTTTCTCCCCCCCCCCCCAAAAAAAATCTTCCCCCCACCAACCATTGCTGTTTTGAGATTGGGCTGTCAGAACACAGTGGTTGCACTAGTGATCAGAAAATTAAATTATGTCAAGGAGCATTGTACTTGTGGTTGTATGGGAGTCATGTGTGTGTATGGTGTGTGTGTGTGTGTGTGTGTCCGTGTGTGTTGTGTGTGTGTGGGGTTTGTGGGAGGGAAATAAACCTGAATAGTTTACTATACATCTGCGTGACATTGTGT
>JAMKCH010008583.1:0-28714 GCA_023653785.1 Ophioderma brevispina
ATTGAAGAAATTTCATATTTTGTGAAAATGTGCCAGTGCCGCTTTAAGTTTATATTTTAGCCCAAGTGCCAAGACTTTCAATCAACAATAGACCTTATTCCCGGACAACACCAGTGAATCAATCTGCCACCCAATCTAATCAATATGTCCTGACGTCTAAGTTGACTTCCATACATGATCACAAAATGTAAACGCAGCTATGGTGTCAATTCAACATATATTTACAAATTAGATGGGTTGTACCCTGCATGGTACAAAATGCCCTTATCAGTTGCAGCAGTGTTGAGTTGATGATATCACTCACTGACCAGCAACATAAATAAAACATTGTGTATGCTACTCAATGAAATTGATCACAGCTGTTTGAAAGTCTCATATTATGATAAAACCTGAATAAAACCAAAAATATCAAGGGCAGCACAATTTTGACAACTAATTTGGTTTATTTATTCCATTGTCTTATGAAATTTCATTGCAGGCAAATATGATTTTTCTTTAAAAATTAGTTTTACATGTCTTTCAATGGCAAATGGGCATATAGAGGGCGCTATAACATACAAATCATGACCTTTGTAGGCCTATGGCGAGATTCCCACAATGGATTTTTCTGATTTTTACAGAGGTAATAGCTCTTGCATGTCCCTAGTTATAACAGTTTCCAAAACTGCCACCACTGTTTAAAATTGTTCTAAAAATAAAAGAGACTATTTGCATGTGGTCAAACAGCTGTGTGATGAATACATCAATTTGCCACTTAAAGCAATATTAGCACATTTTTTGAAGAGCACCCCCAATTTTCAAAAGTTGATATTTTGGCACAGTTACGTTGGTAATTGTCTCGGAAACTATACCTGCGAACGCGAATGCAAAGAAATACGTATTTATCATAAAATAAGCGATTTTGTAATTAGAATTGGGATCCCAGATTGGACTTAACGGCAGAGCTGGAAATGCTACGTTTATGTCCATCCATGATGAAATAGTGCCACCTCGAGAAGATAACCTCTAACTTGACTTGCCTGAACCAATAAAACAACTAATGGATGAGCGTAGACACGTACATGGCGCTATTTCCCGGCTATTTCACATTGGAAGGCCGTTTCCAGCAGTCGTTGAATTATTATCGGGATTCCCGATAATAATTATTCTAATTCCAAAATTCCTTCGTTTGTGACACACAGACATTTTCGAGCTTAACCATTCACAGGTATAGTTTACTAGCCAGTTACCAATACAACCGTGTAAAAATTTCAATTTTTTTTGAAAAATTGGGGGCGCTCTTCAAAAAATGTGCTAATATTGCTTTAATTTAAACAAAATGTGAAATGATGTCACAGTAAAAAAAGGTCTATACCATGTAAGGATTGCAGTGTGTAGTTCACTTGTAAGATAACAATTACGACCTTAAAATTTCAGGTGTATGTGGGTGCACATGCATAAGAGACATAATGCCTAACTTTCCACATCTTGCTTCTTGTGTGGAAAGTTAGGCATTATGTCTCTTATACATCTGCACCTGCATAAACACACAGATTTCTATTTATAACACTAGATAGCGAACGGCAGCTCAAAAGCCGAAACCATCTTTGGTCGCATGCGTACCATTTATTCATATATTCCCTGATTTCCATAATCTGATGTACCAATTTATTCATATATTCAGCATTTGCATAGAACGATGTACCGTTTCCAGGCCAACAGGTTACGGCGCATGCGTGTACACGTGCGCGTTTCGAATGGATGACCGTAATGAATATTTATAATTTTCAAAACACGGTTACAGTGGCCACCTATTCTTCAACACGGGCGTACGGCATCTCCCACAATGAGTTACAATATGCTCATCCTCCAAGGACACAGTTCAGTGGGTTGTACCTGTACATGCATTGACATGAACTGACCTTGTGTGCACTGGGCATCATGTATCATACCCAAAAACCAGGAAGTGTATTTTCTAAATACACTGATGAATGGAAGTTACTGAACTGTGCCATGGGAGTTGAGACAACTCTAGCTCATAGTGTCCCTTTTCTGTATCTATGCATAAACCTGAACTCTAAAGGTCATAAATATGTTTGATTTGTTGCAGGTTTTAATGTAGAGACTGTTGAATATAAGAATCTTGTGTTTACCATATGGGATGTAGGAGGCGATCCTAAACTGAGGCCGTTGTGGAAGCATTACTATCTCAACACACAGGGTGAGTTGCCTAACTTCAATAAATAGTTGCCAGTATGTTGCTTGTGGGCAGAAGAAAGCAGTGGGGTAGGACACGTTGCCTCGGATTTGGGCCATGTGGGATTCCAAACGGTAATTTGTGGAACTTTACGTACATTTATATGGCAGTCTTCTGTCTCAGTGACATTAAACATTCAACTTGTAAACTTCCATCAAAAGATCTAGTAATATCATGATAAATTAAGGGAAAATTATAATGTCTAAATCCGTCGAGGTTATTGGATTAACCTCGCTGCAAAACCGTGTAATTTCAAATAACGCTCATTTAAGATTTAAATATTCGTGACCAGGCCTAGTCTTTAGTCAAGTCTGTGTGTAACCGTTCGATATGCGTAAGAGCGCCCTCCTACGGTAAGTCTTTGACAAAGACTAGCACCCGGAAGTTGATGCCGTTTTGAATTCCCTGTTGCTGTTAGGTTAGCATGTCCTACCCCCCTGGGCAGAAGTAGCACTAGTAGGCAGGGTTATAGCTAGGCTACTCTGAGTGCCGGTTGTAAATCTTAAAATTTACTACACTTTTTGGTACATATGGACAAACTTATGAGTTATTTGCCAATTTATGTGGTAATTTTTCATTTAACTGAAGTAAAGTGCCGGTCGGCAACCTCCCAAATGACCTTCTGTGCCGGTCGGTGGGAGCAAGTGCCGGTCATGGCCGGCTGCCGCCAGCTGGCATAGCTATATCCCTCCTAGCAGGCTTTGAATTTCAAGCAGAATGTTGTATTTTCAATAATGGGCAGTAGAGGTAATGGAATTACCTTTATTCATACAATAAAATTAAACAAAGAACTCTTACAGCAGAGCTGATTCTCCCAGCTCCAATATTTTTTTTCATAAGAAAATATTGTTTCGCTAACATATTACACGTTTATAATGTTTGTCAAGATTTTGTGATTATGTGTTAAACCATTGGTGGTGTCCAAATTCAGCATTTCTTTGCCAGCCCCTGACAAAATGATGCTGAGAATAATTCCCCTTCTAAACTTCATATCTGAATAATCAATGATGTAAAATGTGAAAAAATATAATGTGGCAATCAAACCCCATCTTGTATTAGGCCAAGGAAAAAAACAGAATTTTTTCTTGGATTCTCGCTCGAATAGGTGTAAAAAATCACATTTTACCACATTTTTAAAAAGGTTTTCAAGAAGTTTTTGTGTCGCCTGCCCTAAGGCAGGAAGACACATAGGGATCACTTTGTCCACTGTAGTCTGTTGTTGATGTATGTTGTTGATGTCTGTTGTTGTTGTGAAAAGGGGTTAACATTTGCTTGTAATATCTGCATACTTTGATGGATTTAAACCAAACTTCAGTGTAGATGCAACATGAGATCCCACATTTGCTGATGAGGTCAAAGGTCACATACCAAGGTCAAAGGTCATGTGAGGTCAAGTTGTAAGATAGGCTGAAAATGTAAAATTGACCTAAATTGAAGTTCAATTGGAACCAAACTTGAACCATAGGTGCAACATTGGATCCTCATATGTTAATGAGGTCAAAGGTCATATCCCAAGGTCAAAGGTCATGTGAGGTCAAGTTGTAAGATAAGACCTATCATTACAAACCGCGACGGCAGGCAACATATGCGGTCTGAGGACCGATGTATTTTTAATATTTGTTTTTAGAAACTGGTCAAGAAAAAAAAGGACAATTTGCCATAAAAAGTAATAAAATAAGATTTTCTTATCTTTTGACAACAAAATGCATAGCACTTAGGGGTTTTGAGCTACAGGAAGTTGAGACAAGCTCTTTTTGTATTTTGACCTTACCAACATATTGGACCTGGGCCATATTTCATAAAAGTTAAGATTAATCTTAAGCGGACTTGGAGGAGTTATTAACTCCTTTTAAGCCAATTAAAGGAGACATTTGAAAGAATTTTCTTATGTTAGTAGTAGTAGTAGTAGTAGTAAAACCAAAGTTTTAAATCCGGTTTTGTCCCCGCAACCGGGGGTGGCCGGATTCACCTCACACTCGTAGCAATCGCCCTTACTCCCTCCTTCCACTTCACCCGATTCAATGCATCCCCCATCCTCAACCCAACCCTCCTACTCTCCTCCTCCACTTGCTTCCTCCATGTCCTTTTCATGTTAAGGATTATGAAGTTCAATCCCAGTCATCTGTTTTTATACCTAGGTCTTAGTTGATTAATTTTACCTTAAGGATTCTAATAAATTCATCTTAAGAAACATTACAGACTTAAGAATCAATCATTCTTCTTAAATTCAAAATTAAAGGTGCATTTTGTGATCCACAACCCCTTCCCTCCGACTTACCTTAAAAAAAAGTTGAGATTTTGATATCATCTGAAACATTCACATTAGTAATCCATGTGTACCCAATCTTACGTGCAAATTCGGTCGTATCTGTACGAAATTCGCAATTTTGTATTTTCTCTCCATAAACGGACAGAAATTACTGCATAGTGGCCTATGGGACCGTGAGATACAAGCACTTGCTCATGCATAACACAAAACCGCAAGGTCAGAATTAACTAAAATTTTGTGAATAAGCAATATACTGGAATCAAGAAATGCACCTTTAATCTTAACTTTTGTGAAATAGGGCCCTGATATATTTTCTTTCTCTTTTGTCCCCAAGCTGTTATCTATGTAGTTGATTCTACTGATAGCGACAGGTTGGAGGAGTCTTACGATGAGCTAGCTGCACTAATAACTGAGAAACAACTTAAGGATGCAATGCTACTGGTCTTTGCTAATAAACAGGTAACATCATTGCATTGCTCAGAATGGCAATACTTAAAGGCTGACTCAGATTTCATGAGAATGGCACCCTCAATTTTCTAATAAATTGTGTTTTTTTAATATACATAATGTTTGTCCACATACTAATCACTGTGTGAAATAGCTGAGCTCAAATCGATGTACTTCATATAGAAAATCACAACTTTGTAATAAAATTCCAGATCCAGAATTTTTGTTTGTTATACACAGTATCCTATAGTACTGCTGCATTGTACATAAATGTTTACTTCATCAAAACGAAAAATCCAATTCATCTTAAACTTTTGAAAATGAGCATTTAGGTGTCTATCTCTAGTTCTAGTTGACTATTTTTAATTAATACACAAAAATAAATTATATTTCAAAATCTCTGAGTCAGCCCGTAGTTAACATTTTCAGCTTATGAAGATGTTAGAGGTTGCCTCAAGGTAGTTTGGTTAAAATCAGTATTTCATTTAGGAATGAAAATAATTAGTAGCTTGAAAAATGTCTACGAAACCGGCTAAGTCCGCAAAACCAGAGAAGGTAAGAAGGAAGGAGATGTCTTGATTTTGTAATCTGATTACCCAGGATTTCTCTCATTCACCGGCTCATTGTTTGGGAAACTTCAATGGCCGCTCGATTGGACCTTTGAAGTATTGTGTCAACAGCCTCACGTTCGGCCAGTCGGGAAGGTAATTGACACATGGCATGTATAGAAATTACAGAATCCGATAAAAAGTACTGCTTTGTCTTTAATACACAGATTTCAAGCCAACCACTTGCAGGTTATGTTAGCGCATCCAAGCCAGTAACAAAAATATGAGTTTTTATGATTTTTTTTTATGTTTCAGATCGGCAAATCACCGCTTATCCCTTTAAGAACTGTATAAAATATTAGAATACATATCTTTTAAAAAAAATGTGCATGCATTCCAATGTTTCTATCCACTTGGTCTAAAAGGGCATGGGGGATTTTTGCGACAGCAGATTCCTTGTGTGTGTGTGTGTGAGGGTGTGTGTGTGTGTCTGTGTATGTTCCATTTTGGTTAGGTTGACTGTTTTGTGCTGTATTTTTGAAACGATACATCAGATACACAAAATTCCTTCGCTACTTGAAAGTCCATCATGGCTTGCATCTTTTCAGCGAATTGTAAGTGCGTGATATATGTGGATTAGGTATGCAAATGAGCTAAATAAGGGGTATTCC
This sequence comes from Ophioderma brevispina, assembly GCA_023653785.1. Lineage (NCBI taxonomy): Eukaryota > Metazoa > Echinodermata > Ophiuroidea > Amphilepidida > Ophiodermatidae > Ophioderma > Ophioderma brevispina. Next base: position 6,172 of record JAMKCH010008583.1, read on the forward strand.
TTTAAATTTATCAAAATGCAACTGCCAATATCTGGAGATCCATAAGACCTTTAATGTTGTAACTTGGTGGAAGGAATTAGGTTGAAGAGTTCTCAATTTCATTACCTTTTGGGCTAATGAGCTAATTAATATGCAGAATTTGCTCTCTGCCAGAGGGACCTTTTAAGTTTTAACTTGCAGAATTTTTAACCATGCTTTTTTCCACGGTTTTAGGTGTGGGCAATATCATCTATTGGGAATTAATATTCTTAGAGCATAAAAGACACAGTTGCCGGCACACTTTAATTTCCACAAATACCAAATGCACAAGGTAGTAGGAGCACTGTTTTTTTACTCGCTCTATATTTGATGCTTCAAAGACTTGCTTTCAAACAAAATGATAATAACAGGAAGGGATTTTTTATTCCACTGAGTGAGTTCGATATGGGACTATGGAATGTGTGTTTGTGTGTGTTTGGTTGTGTGCATATGTTTGTATGCAAAATAATGTTAATTGTTAATTTCTAACAGGTCCTCCTTTATGGATTTCAATAGTACTTGCACACACCCTTTGATACGGTGACGTGTGATGTTAACAGGTGTGAAGTGAAAGGTCGTCTAGATGTCAATTGAAGTCAAAGGTCATCTTGGTGTCATTTGTTCGTATGCAAAAAAATGTTTAATTGTCAATTTCTAACAGGTCCTCCTTCATGGATTTCAATAGTAATTGTGCACACTCTTTGATGTGTGATGTGTGATGTTAAGGGTTGTTTTTACAATCAGGGTACCTCTTGGCTGAACACTACAATGTGACCCATAAAAAACAATGTCTGTACTTTCTCATAATTGGTACTATGCCAACTTAAAGACCACCAAAAGCACTACCTTCAGCTGCAAAAGAAAACCCATTTGAAAGGCTTGATACTAACCAAAAATATGACATATACAGGAAAATTGCTTAAATCACTGTTCAGTTGATAGTAGGTTAATATTTGAGTAGAGTTTTGCAGAGGTCATAACGAAACATTTGGGACAACATTCAACATTTAGGAATAACATTTGAACCAGGTAATTAATCTCCAGAAAAATCCCCTTTTTCTACAAGAATGGTGGACCATTGGGGTAACATGTGGTGTCAGTTTGAAATGTAGTGGTAAATTCCGTCAAAAAATGTCCTCTCCATAAAAATAATATAAAGCTTAAACGAAATTGAACAATTGGATTTGTGATATTCTCTATAAAAAACTCTGGTTTATGTTCTATACATTTGTAGAAACATTGGTTAGTACCTTAAGTTCATGTATCACTGATCAAATGTTAGAAGTCCGTGTTCCGTCAAAATCTGGCCTTTCCGAAAACACAAAGTTTCACTAACCCCATAATTTTTTTTTCCTGAAGACCTCACCACTCCAATTTTGGAAACAACTCTGTGAATTATCTATAATACCAAAAATATTAATACTGAAATATAATCAAAGCACTTTGTTTTCACCCCAAATTGGAGAAATGACTGAAGTTGCTTGTTAAAATCTTGTCCTCTCCGAAAAATGTAACATTTGATCATCATAAAAATGGTCACAAAGACGTGACGCTCAAAATTTGGAAGTAATTCTGACTGCCTACAATGCCAAAAACTCAATACTGAAATTAATCATGCACTTTATTTTTTCACCCCAAATGAGACAGCCGAGGTACCCTGATTGTAAAACAACCCTTAAGGTGTGAAGTGAAAGGTTCTTCTAGGTTCAATGGAAAGTCAAATGGTCATCTTTGTGTCATTTGATGTCTTCTACAGAATATATTTCTCAGTAGAAAGCTGGGGGGCCATAAATTTTGGATTGACTAAATTTACGAATTTGCTTTTTTCATGTTTCATACTTGTTCCCAACAATATCACCTCAAGAAACTACAATCCTCGCCAAAAGTATTGGAATGCTTAAGAGAATATTATAGGTGTAAAAAATTTCCCCGCTCCCCTGTACAATTTTTGTTTGGAGGCCCATGTTCATGTTTTGTTAGTTTTTTTTTTTGTGTTATGGAAGGTGTCTCAACATCGTCTGATGGGGGGCGGTAAATACTCCCAGTTCTGCTTTCCAGAGGAGTTTGGAGAAAGATTCACTCACAGCTAAGTCTCTCGCTTGATTGTATTAAGAAAGCACAAGGTGTTCCAAGTACGTTTGGCGAGGATTGTAGATCAGTACCAAATCGAGAGTTTAGTCCAAGTAGCCTCAATGCAAAAGCTGACATCTCAGTTGTGTTCTTACCTGCCAACTTTAGCATGTGACAGCCTTGAGATGGGCATTTTAGCCCTAAACCCTCTTGTAACAATTAGTTCATGACCTGATCTATGTCATATTTGTAGAGGCACACCTCAAGAACTAGTAATACTAGCCCCAAAATACTGTAGGTGCAATCTTTTACTACCAAATTTAAATCCACTTTGTTAACTTTTTACACAGGACAGCCCGCAAGCATTGAGTATAGACACCATCACAGAGCGGTTGAGTCTGCCACAAATTGCTAGTAGGGGAGAGTGGAGTATTACAACCCTGTGATGCCCGAGGGCTCTGGTCTATGGGAAGGCTTGGAGTGGTAGATCACGACAGCTGTAGCGGCAGGAGAATTATAGCACTGGCTAGATCTAGCCTCGCCAGACTACATAACTGCTATTGTGATGTTAAAGGCGTGCACAACCTAGTGATATAGGAGTTGATCTTGTTTTAGGGATGATTTGTAGTGGCTATCTAGACAAAAAGTAGTACAAGTAGCATCGAAAATCTGACCATAGCGTAAACTCCAGCCCGAATAGTCAAAATTGCCAAAATGACCAATAAAGAGGTGTTAAAAGTTTATAACATATATTCGCAAAAGAGTAGCCCCTGCGGATTTCAGGAAAGTGTGGCCTAGTGGTTCGGTTACTTGCACTGTGGAACAAATTTACCAAACCTTCCCAGGTTCGGACCCGGGGTGGGGACACTTGATGAGGATACGGATACTCAATTTTGGATTTGATCTGTATAGACGAGGTGACATTCGACGTAATGCAGGGCAAACAACCTGCCCGCCCGATGGGTGAGACACCAGCAGGGCTTGTGCTTTTAAAATTTGCGCTCACAATCAGGTGTGATAAGGCTATTGGATGCTGTAAATGTATGGACATATTCTTCGCACCGCTAACATGTTCAGTAGACCAGTGCTAACTTGTGTTTGTACAACATTGATGTCAACAAAAAATAGTTGTCTTCAGTTTTTTTTTGGCTAAAAAGTTATGTGTTGTCTTTTTTTTTACAAAACCAAAAAACAACAAAATAATCAAATGGTTTTTTTTTTTTTAATGTGAATTGTGCGGTGGTATTTTTAGAAATATGTCAATATGTTCCACTTGTTTACCTGTATGGAATTTACTTCTTGAACTGTGAAGTTCAAATTGATACTCCAACCATATTTGCTGTGTCATCAACCACATTTTGCTTGAAATGACGTCAGCAATGAAATGACTATGGCAGGGAAAAAAGAGTGTGCATCTCTCGATCCATAAAAAAGGAGAGTATTGCGGATTAAAAAAATCCTTTAAACGAAAATAAAAAAAAAAAACATTGCCGCCGTGTAGAGCTATGGGTTAAATCGCATTTTAAAAGTAACAGCAAGCGCGAGGGAAGCTGAGACAAACTATTTTTTTGTTTGGGCCTAAAACATTCTAGGAAAACACTATCTACAGGTTTTTGGTTACAAGTTATGCTTTACAGAATAAACTACATCACATCTAATGGATTACTAGGAACTAGATGCTCAATCGTTACATGGCATACTTTCTGGAAATGTGATAACAAAGTGGTCTATTATTGGGGCTGTATAATGCCCTCTTGTGACCAATCCAAGTATTTTCAAAGATGTTTCTACACCAAAAAATAGGCATCCATAAGTAGCCAATATTTTCCTCTTTAAAAGTGTCATCAACATAAGCTTATTCCGACCCTAACACTGGTATATTTAATGAGGAAAATTTAAGATTTTCAAAACAGTTCGTCAAATGATTCTTATGGGTAATTAGCTCATATTGTCAAATAGTATCATAGTGTCAGTTATCACTTTAAGAAACAAATGTCGCCCTATGGAGTTAAAATCGTTTACATGCACTTTTATTTGTTGCATCTTTATACTTTCCGTAGTATGAAGTGACGACGCGTGCGGGTATACCCAGTGCCGCCCTTCAGTTGCAGTGCGTATGGCTTGCCACGCGCGTTGTGCTGGAAGTCGGTGCAATGTATACGGCCCGCCTTGCTACTTCATACTTCGAGTGGACAGCGTATAGCCCTTATAACTTTCTAGTGCTCAGACCTGTGGTGTATAAAATAATGTGATAGCAGACACCAGATCATCCTATGGATAAAAGTCAGGAAATGTCAGACTCTGTCACCCAGAAAAGGATTACTCGGGTTTTTTCCCAAAAACATATTTCAAAGATTGTGGATTTTTATGGACGTATCAGAAAATCGGCAGAAAAAATGCATTCAAATGAGTCCAAACAAGCCTAGTCTTGGGTCAATGGTATGAGATGGATTCCCAAAACACACGAGCACCTTTGACTAAGAGACTGAGGAGATTCAAGAAAAGGAGCGCCCCCAATTTCTCGAACCCCGTTTTTTTACATATTTGGAATGCTTACCAATGTATTAGATCACAACTGAAGGGAATTAGCCGAATACGCCGTATTTATGTAATAAGATGATGATTTAGTAGTTCTGTCGTGCACGACAGAAAGTCAAAGCATGGTTTTCTATGGGGAACGATTACGATAGTAGGCAAGTTCAAAACAAGGTTTGTGGTTTTCTTTTGCACCTGTTTGTCCAATAACCCTTCGAAACGTTCTCGATAGGTGGTCTACAACTGATCCAGTGAAATTTGAGAGAAATTCGTATCCTAAAAAAAATCTCCTCCTGTCACTTTAAGTGATACAACATATACAGAATTTACTTGGAGCAAAATCTCAAGAACTCCATTATTTTGAATGTTAGCATGCATGAGACAGTGCAGAGTTTGTGTCGCCTGCACTATAGTGCAGTAGGCACATACTAATCCAAAATTCTGTATGTCCGTCCATGTGTATGTGTGTGTATGTATGTATGTATGTTAAAAGTTTGGTTAACCTTTTGGTGTGTTAGTTTTGGTTAACCTTTTTCAAATTACTTGTGCATTGACACCTTAACTCCAATTGCCACCAAACTCAAGTCATAGGAGCACCATAGAGACTTGCATTTCATGGGAGGGTTAAGGGTCACATACCAAGGTCAAAGGTCATTAGAGGTCAACTTGTGCTGAGAGTGAAGGAAAGGTGGATCGCGAAAGCAGGTGATACTAGCAAGCTTCGAAAAAGTGAGGGAACTTGGAACCTGGTGGGAACTGGGAACCTGGTTCCCGGGAAATCTTACTATTTGGAGGGAAATTTTAGTCATGTAAATAAAGAAATACATAAGAATTGCAGGGAAATTTTGCAATCTTGGAGGGAGATTTTGATTGTGTTCCTGGGAAATTTAGCATTTTTTTCCAGCCCTGGACACTAGTGGTTCGAGAACCGCCTTGCGTTTCCCAGCAGGTATCATTAGTTACATGAATTTGTAGATTATTTAGTAGTGCAATTTTGATAGCAATATTTTAATTTATGACACAGTTTTGTTGTGTGTTTGCTGCCATGTACAAATGATTATTTTATGAGCACCACCAAGTGTGTGTCGTCAGTTTGTACATAGGATTATGGTCTAATTATTATGTATCATAGCTATTTGTATGATTTACGTGTCAATTTGCTCCTCTGAATTAAAACGGGGATCGCGAAAAGCTAGGCAAACGTTTTCACTGTAGAATTAGAGTAGATTAAGCATCCCTACACATTACCATGTTTGAGGGCACACCATAAGGGACTATGATAGTTGGTAGCCTCCTTAATTAACATATATTTTAATACCACAATATTCTGTATGTATTTCAGCATATTAGGAATGTTGCTACTAGCACTTCATGTTCAAATTCTTGATATTCAAGAACAGGATTTGGAAGACAAATCATACAAAATTGTAGCTACATGTGTAAAGTGTGTTGCTAGTAATTAGACTTCTATTTATGTAATATGCACCCCCCTTAGAAGTTGAACAAAGTTGAAATGACATTAAAAGATTTCAAAATATAATTTGTTTGTAAAAGGCAGTCAACATAGACTGAACTCCTCAATATCAAAGATTGGGATGAATCCAGTTCATTTTGATGTATAGTAAACATTTACGTTTATGGGTGATATTACAATCTAAGTGTTGATAGGGTTGTGCGCTTAGCCAGCTGCCACCTATATGAAGTGAAATGATTGAGGATTTCCTGATGGCAGCATAATAATACGTATGTGTTGTAAATGGACATTATTATTATGTGTAGCCTACCAGTATGATAGGATACTGTGTATAATAAAAATTCTGGAACTGTAATTTTATTATTATTATTATTAAAGGAGCATTTCGTTATTCACAGCCTCGTCCCCCCCCCCCATTTACCTCAAAGGTATTGAGATTATTATATCATCTGATCCGTTGGCCCAAGTATTATAGTATGTGTGCCTAATCTTACGTGCAAATTCGATCTACTCAATGAGAAATTCGTAATTTTGTATTTTACAACACAGTGGCCTATGGGGCAGCGCGATACCACTAATTCACTCAGCATCAAAACGCAACATCGGAGTCAACTGACATTTTGGAAATAACCTTTTCTTGAGGATATCTAGTGAATTATATACAAATATGAATGTGCTAGGATCATGAAATGCACCTTTAAGTTGTAATTTTCTATATGAAGGACATCGATGTGAGCTTAGCTATTTCACATAGCGATTAGTATGTGGACAAGCATTTCAAACTTTGCAATGATAGTCAAAACTCAAAATATAAGTTTTGCACCATGTGGCAGGTTTTCCCAGATCGCATCACATATAAGCAAAAAACAATAACATGGTTTGTTTAAAAATTGAGGGTAGCATCTTCAGGAAATGTCCGAGCCATCCTTTAAGGAAAAGGGGGGAATATCGCACTTCAACAAACTCACAAATGCCAAACCAACCAAACAGTGTTGAGCACTAGGATTTAAGAGGGTAAATGGAAGAAATATTAACTTTCTTCAGGCACCAAAATTTGACTACTTTGGTAAATTTTGGGGTTCTGGGGACAAGGCTTGTGTTATTCGTTCAATGACTTGCAAAAGAAATTGGCATCAGCCACTAGTTGACACAAGCAAAATGTTTAGGCTAAAATACCCCCAACTCTGTATACAAAATGATGTACGACACGAACCCATCTCGCACGTGCGTAAATACATTGAATTAAAAAACATGAAAATAAAGGTTGTGCCTGTCAGTGGTACAATCTAAATTTCACCCTTTTCCGATATTACTTTACATGCTACCTTCATGGAAGATTTTTGCAGAAAGGAATCAACTACTCATTTACATAAGTAACTCTTCAGAAATTTCAAGATCGCAAAATTAACGACTAACAACATTTGTCTACCTTTGATCCACCAAAAGAGCGATCATTTTGGAATGTAAACAGTCAGTCTCTTAAACCAGTATTAAGTACACACTGTGTTAGCCGTGATTTGCTGTGGAATCATGGAAGGAATTTTGAAGTGCACCAAGGTAATCTCCCCTTAGGCGACGAAAATAAAAAAAACCCTGTTTTACGGGCCCGACCGACCCTGATTTTTCAGTTTTGCAGAGTTTTTCCAAAAATCATGTAAAATCAGTCAGTTTTTAGCCCAAATTTATCAATTTTGGCAAATTGTTTTTAGAAAAATTTGTTTGTAAAAATGTTTCATTTTTTTTCTTGATTTTTCAGATTTTGGGACTATTTTAGGCCAATTTTGAGCTCCAGAAAAGGAAAAAAAATTTAAAAAAGAAAAAATTCGCCCGACCGACCCTACTCGAAAGGTCCGCTCGCCCGTAAAACAGGGTTTTCTTTTTTCGTCGCCTTAACAAGAAATTTATAAAAATTTGGGCATGAATTCAGTATTCTGCCACCACATCCTTCAACATGCAGTTTGTTCGGTCGGGGCTGCCGAATTCGTAGGGTGGTGGCACAATATAAAATTCTTTCCAAAATTTGTTGGTTGCTAGCAGCCTAGATTTTATTTATGTCATTGGTCTGCACACTGTGTTGAGAATATGCAAATTAGAATGCATTTAATAAATGTGAAAGCCCCTCCTAATGGCAAATTGCCAATCGTATATTTCTGTATTTAGAGTTTAACGATGCAGAGAATGTAATTGTACCAATTATACCTTCTCTTTTGAATTAACAGTGATACCTTTTAAATGGAAGGAATTGTGTACAAAATATGACCACTATGTGATTTGTTATTATTATTAATATAATATGTTAATAAGTTGAAAATGTAAATAGTTGAAATTAATCAAATCAAGATGATGTACAGATATAACTTATCCTGGTTCATGAACTGTGGAAATAATTGGCTGTATTGGCCTGTAGGGATGGCAAGTTTCAAGCCTAATTGGTGTTTAATTAGTATCTGTTAATTAGTATCTAGTGTTCATAGACTCTCATCCTCAAAAGGAAATGTTTCATAAACCTGGGTAAATAGAAGAGTTCAGTGCAAAAAGCAGTGTTATCTGCCATCTTCAACCATTTTTGATAAGCTACACAACATAACTCTGCATGAATGCTGGCTTTAACAATATGTGGATTTTGGGTTCCCCTACCCGAAATCACGTTTGTACCTGCATTCCTGTCCCACAATGCAAACCGCCGATGTAACGAATATATTTGGCGTCACTCCATGCACGCTCGCGTTTTAGTGCGCCTCCTTCAATTACATGCGCTTTTGTGGTACAGAGATTACAATGCAAACATGGTACTTGTTACTTGTAAAATTTATTACAGCAGAACGTTTTTCTACCAACACCACATTGTAGTAGAAAAATTACCGTATCATGACATCAAAACCGACCGTCGAAATGTATTGCATCTTATTTATTGGCTAGTTCTGATGTAGAGTGCGCGTTACTGGTAATATTGGTACAGAATGACTTCCAGGGCCGGTAACCCCAAATCCACTCATGATGCCCTACTTTCAAATATTTTCCATATCAAACTCTTGGAATTTTTGTCAGAAGTAGCACATATCTTATATATTGTGGGCCGCCAGCTATAGCTGCAGGACCACTTAGCAATCCTTGGTGCGGTGTATGTTATGTGTGTGTGTGTGTGTTGTATGAGGTAGGTGTCAAAAATTGTTAGTTTTTTCAGGGGCGGGGGGGGGGGCGGCCCCAGCTTAATTCTTGAATAAGCGAGCGCGACAGCCGAGAACCCCGCCCGAAATTCTAGTTTCTCTTATTGGCTAGTTAATTTGTAACCAGTATTTTCAACCCCGGGGGGGCCACGGTATTCAAAGGGGATATGATGCGTGGAACAATAAAACGCATAAAAAGGGTCTCTTTTTCCCCACGGCGATGTTTGCGCGTACATTGATTAGGGTGTCAAAAACAGCAAAATATTAAAAAAGGGTATTTGTTTTTTTCGTAACCCCACCTGAAATTGTAATGTACGCGAGATCAAAATCATAAAAAATATTGTATTTGGAAGAAGCAACACGAGCAATGCCAGATAATAAGGGTATAAAATCAACACAATGCAGTGCCACATTTTTAGCGGGTAGGCCAAAACGACAAAAAGACTTTATTCATGGTGCAAAAAACACAAAATTCCCTTGTTAGGGTATGCTTTGTCAAGTCGGTGAAAATATGTTGGTTTAGGGTGGCATTGCAACTACGCCGCCCCCCCCGCCCCCCCCCCAGGGTATTTTCAATTTGAAAATGTGGTATAATCAGTTCTTACTTTAATATATAGTTGTGAATTCTTACAAAATAGTGGGACCTGGTTCCTATTTTATGGCAGATGATCATGTGTGCTATAAAGCTTTGTTTAAAATATTATTGATACTATGCACTGATATCACAGGCCACCCAGTGTATCTATACATAAATTTCTGTGTACAGGAACAGGACAAGTAGAAAAAAATTGATCCTAAAAAGAAAGATATTCCATATAAAAAAGAAGTACCAAAAATTAGAATTGGAAGCCCATTTCCATTAAAGGCACTTTCAGTGATTTGCTAAATCAGAAAATCGAAAAAATCATCAAAAATCAGATTTTTGCATGTCTGTAACAAGTACAGGTATCCTAACATGTCCTGCAAATGATAAGGCCAGAAGCAACCTAATAAGGACAATATCGGGTATATTAGTCATTACTGTCTGTACAGACACTTACTACAACACGTAACTGAATGGAGATTCATATCTTTGAATATTCTGCCGTTTTTCCTGTCAATTCTTCAGTTGGAAAAAAGTAACTGATGAGAATTGTACAGACTAGTATCCTTCACTTTTAAGCTATTCCTGCAAATTTCAAATATTTGACACATTCGGAACAAATCACTGATAGTGTCTTTAAGTGAGGAAATTGTTTAATTTGCTCAACCTGTTATGTTATCATTATTTTAACAAAATCCCCCTATAATTGGGTTTGTCCAATATGGGATTTCAAGAAGCGTCAATTGGAGCTCAGAAGTGCATTGCTATTCAAGGATGTAGGTTGAAGCCTCGCAGGGTTGCACTAAGTTCAGGAGCAGGGAGCACCGCTCCCAGGAAAAAATAATGCCAAGTGGATAAAGAAACGAAGTGACACAAAAGGAGTGAAAAAAATGAATAAGATGAGAAAAATAGAACTCGCCATCCAATGAAAGCTCACAAGGGCTTTCAGGCAGTCGACTCCATTCCGTATCTTCCAGTAAAATTTTCCATGATTCTCTTAAAAGGCCATCTCATGTTGTGTCCTATAATGAGCCAATCAGACAGATTGTTTCATAGACATGTAGTAGTTGTTGAAACAAGTTGTTTTTGTGATGTTTTTGTTGTTCCAAACAGTCAGAACACACAACAAATGGCATTTTTGGATGAATGATTTTAGGGGGATTTTGTTTACAAATTATATTTAAGTAGAACAATTGAAATAATTTTCTCACTCAAAATTAGTTTATTAAATGAAGAGTGTTTGCAAAAAGGTGATTTATGTCATTTTCAACTTTTTTCAGATAAGATTACCAACATGTACACAATGCTGGTTTTATTCTAGTTAAACACTTGAAATTATTGTCTCAAGTAGCTCATATTTACATTATTTTCAATGTAATTGACCCAAGTTATTTGCACCAATATCTCAATTTGGGACAATTCTGAATCTTAAGCTTTCAATTGATCTCCAATTCGTAATTAGTTTTGGTGCTACATAAGGTTTTTCTTTTTTATTTTAATGAAACATACTTGTAATTGAATGCTGCCATTTTTTCAACATTAGTCATGTCCACACGGAGGCTGAAACTCTGGAGTGTCGATCAGGGTTTTTGACCATGTAAACGCATTCAGAGTTTTAACTCTGGAGTGTTATTGAGGGTCTAGCGGGGTTTATCCCCTAAAAACTTGGGGGTGAAGCACAAATTCTGATAACACTCCGGAGTGTTTTGGAGTGTCGTGCCATGTGGACAGCTTCGAGGATAGGAGCAAAGGTGACCTTGCAAGATCATCTTTGTTGACAAATTCCTGTGTTTGAATATCACGCATGAAAGGCCATGGATTATGGTATGTTGACTTCTGGTGTACACTCCAAGGAGAAACAGCAAAATGGTCAGGGGATGATTTTAGAGTTTCAGCCATTGTGTGGACACACCTTGGAGTGAAGTAAAATAATTGGATTTAATTTTCACCTGCAGAGTTTTGTGACCATCCGTTCATGGCAAATTTGTAGTAATTAACAGAATTTAACAGCATTTGGAAAGTTGTGCTTGTAAAAATACACCCAAAATCTATCTTCACCTTAATTTATAATATGCATATGTTGTAGAGCATAATTAAATTATACCCCTTTTACCTTCTCTGCATCTTTTATTCAGTCAATGCAATAAACCATGATACGGAGGAGGTGCAAAGGGTATAATATAATTTTGCCATTTATGGCTAATGTGATACAAAATGCATTTACTAGATCTCTTTAAATATATAGTATTTCATTGTACAACTTAGAACATGTTTACTATGAACATTCAATATGCATTAAAGGTACATATTTGTTATCAACTTTTACCATGGCTTTATTTCTTGATACCTTTGGTATCTTCCTTAATTGTCACATCTTGGACTGATTTGGGTGCCTATCAAGTTTCAGGAAGGCCACGTCAGGGCCCACCACTCATGGCCAGCATAATGTCTCTCTTTGGTTGTATTGTAAATTGAGACGAAAGAGACGCATTGCAATGTCCTTGAAACAAGCCAGGGATGTGACCTTCCCAAAATAACCCAATGAATTCCTACATCAGGCCAGGATGCGACAATTTATTTATATGGAAAGGGTGTATATGGTTCTTGTCTGAAATTTTCTAAAAAGGTCCAAAATTCAGCCCATATATTCTTCAGTCTTACAGATGTTGAGATCAGATATGGCATTTTCCATATCTTATCATCGCTGGGCTGACGTTACCTTGTGTCTCATATTTAATGGGTAGTTGTGGTAGCCCACAGACTATAGTTAATAACCCATTTTCAACCACTGATCGGAAATCATCCCAGAAAGGTGTCGCTTTCATTAAACAAAATCACTACCCGCCAAACAAAAAATGGAAATATCACCTTCGAAGCTATGAATAGTGCTGTAACCATTGGGTGGGGGGATTGACCCCCTAAGACTAAAATGGGGATTACAAAGAGGAGAAAAATGGGGGGAGAAGGGGAGAAAGGAGAGTAATAAAGGGAAATAAAAGGGGAAGGGCATGGTAAATAGGGATGTTGCTGACGTTTGTTTTCCCCCACCCCCGACTGACAATAAGGGTTACTTCTTATCGTGTCCAAAACACAGTGGTTCTCAAATATGATCCAGCCAGAGATGGGTACAATGTCTGGCTGCTTCAGTGAATTCTGCAAGGTCCTTGTCTGTGCTTTGTTGCTCCAGTAGTGGGCAGACCAAGAGATGTTCCATTGTCTGTGGTGCTGTTCCACAACCACAGGTAGTGTCCTGATCTGCTTCCAGGTAGCCCACTTCTGCAAGGAAACCTTAGATTGGCCAATTCTGGTTCTCAATCAGTTGCGGCATCGCCATTCATCCCATGAGGAGTCGGTTCCCTGTGGGAGATGCTCACCAGGTTCAATACCAATAGCTGTACTGGGTTGATGGCAAGTCTCTTTCCCACAAGGCGACTCTCTTAAGCTCCTTAGAGGGACGTTTCAAAGAGGTTGGAATGTTAAGAAACCTGGATTTGAGGCAGTTGGCAGCAGGGTATTCTGTCCAGACATAGGGTGCTTCAACATTAGATACTTGGCAGCTACGGCTCTTGCATGCCTACGATGGATGTTCTGGTGGAGCCATCCTGCAAGGAGGTTAAGTTTTCCGATTGATGTTGGACCGAGGCTCTGGTGAATAAGGCGGCAGGAGGCATTTAAGATGAATCAGCTTCTTAGCATGGATTGAAAGAAATCTTTCCCATACAGGGCAAGCATGCCTCTGCACAGAGTAGCATAGGGCAAGTGCCGTCGCTCTTAGGGTATGTGGGTGAGCACCCCATCTTGTGCCAGTGAGTTTGTATGCGATGAACATACGTTACTTTATCTTCTCGCTGTGGGTCTTATAAGAGAGAGTGCAGGCCAAGGATCAACCCTAGGGAGACAGGGTTATCACAGTTCTCCAGGGGTGTTCCAGGACCAGGTAACTTTAAGTGACGTTTGGGCTTCACGGGTTGCGTAGATGGAAAGCACAACTGTCTTGATGGATTTGCACGTAGATGGTTTTCTGCATAATAAGGAAGTGAGTTCATCCAAAGACTTTGGAGAGTCTCTCTTCAACCACTGTGAAGTCGGCATCTTGTGGCTAATTCAAGATCGTCTGCAATAAAAAAATGATCAGGTTCCTGCACTCTTAGGTTGTCATTGGTATCGATGTTGAACAGGAGAGGCACAAGTACGACTCCTTGTGGTAGAGTCCATTCTTGAGTCTATTGCCATCGGCTCTTCCTTTGCCTCCGTAGGGAACAAAGAACATCCTGTTTGCAGCAATCCTTTGATAAGCTAAGTCAAGCGGGTGTCCTTGATGAGTTCCAGAATCTTATGGCGTAGGCATCTTTGATTAACGTGTCATAGGCTGTGATAGGTCGACGAACACAAATCCGGTTACCAAACCCATCAGAGAAACCATCCTCAATGTGTGAGTAGGTTTGAGTAACTTGCTTGTTGTTGATTTGCCTGGGCCGCGCCGAAACCTGCTTGTTCTGGTATGAGGTGTTCGTCTATCACATTTCTGCAATACGGTTGAGCAGGAAGGTTTTGGCTTGAGGATGATATTGGGGGGGTTATATCGCTCTTGGGATTGGATGGATCTTTCCAAGTGGGGGGGGGGGGCTTTAAGCGTGCCAAACATAATTTATGCTTTCCTCCAGATCTTTGGGAACCTGTGGGAAATAATGGCAGACAATTGTAGGAGTCAAGAAGCCACTCATTTGCTACTGGGTGGAAGTTTTTCAACTGCTAGGTTTCCTGGTGAAGGTTTAGGCAATACGGTTTCCAATTCGTCCATGTGAAGGGGCGAGTGAAAACCCGGGTCACCACTAACCTCTTACGGTCTAGTTTGATCTTCTTGGGCTTCGTGCTGCACTTGCCATTAAAAGCAGTGGTGGGCCGGGCAACGTGGTTGGGTGGCACATTTGGCTGCTGTGGAGGTTCTGTTGGATCCCCTCGGAGATTTCGGATGGTAGACCATCCTTTCTTGCTGTCATGGGTCATATATCCAGGGATTCAATTAAAGTATGCCAGGTTTTTGAGCTTTTCCTGGGAGGATCCTCTCCGATACTTCCTCATCTTTAGCAGTTGTTTTGGCCGAGAAAGGTTCAGCTTCAAACATGGTGATATACGACTGGATATTCTCTAGGCACATTCCTTGGAAGGCCTGGTTATATATTCCTTCCTACAGCTTCTGGGTATGAGTCTCCGTGCAGTCTTGTTTCACTAGTTGGGCATTTTGTCATAGTTATGGAGGTTTGGAGAAATCTTCTTTACGTTCTGATCCAGATCAAAAGTGAATCCTTGCCAGTACGGCAGTCTGCTTCTATAGACCAGTAACAGCAAGTTTGTAATGTTAGGGCCTGGTATCTTGAACAAGGTCGGCCTGACTGTTACACACGGGCAATTGTATCGTTAGAGTTTTAATACGATGGCAATAACGATTCGCAGGAATGATTTCGCAGCAACAAAGAAGTGAAGTAGTATGTTAACTGGTCTCTAGTTAAGACGCGCTTAATGGGCACTTTATTTGGTCTTACTGCCAGCGCTTGCTTGGAATACCGTGGTCGATGTTGGGTTATTGAAACAGGATCCAGAACAATCTTGCTCCACGGGTTAGAGATTGTTTGTAACAATGCAGATTAAGGGTGTAACCTCTCTTCAGCGGGTGCTATGAAATGATGGGACGGCAGCTTAGGGTCGTGAAGGAGGACGTAGAGGGTACTGGTCTTATCCATATTCGACAGCTGTCCGTCTGTGTTAGTTTCATTGGGAGGCCCCTTGGTACTATTCAGTGAAAATCGCCATGTAAAAAGTGAGGTTGGAGGAGTTCCCAGGCGAGTTGAGGATGCTTGAATCTACTGATGGGGTTTGTAGCCTGATGTAACAGGGACAGAGCTGAGCTCAATGGTGAGGACTTTGAGGTTTGTTGCCATCAGACATTGAGGTTGCTTCTACTATGGTACCTGTTTTGACAATATAGCACTTCCATAGTGGCGATGTGTCTCTCGATGGCAAGGACCATTCCTGTTATGGTTGGGTGGTGGTTATCGATTCCTCTATGGTTTCCTGCAGACATAGGACATCGCATGGAGACTATGCACATATCAGCAAATGATGTTACTTTTGCATAGATAAAAACCCTCCACATTCAATGACGCTATAAAGGCAGACCGGTAGTGAAAGGCCTGCGCTGAGTCTTGTCATTACATGGGTATACTTAAGAAATGCTGTTATGGAAAAAACAGTGTGTGGTGGCGTAGAGATTAGGTCACTGCAGAGTTACTAACAGGGGAGACCACAAGGCGGTATCTCACTTCTCCCACCTGGTTACTGGCTTGAGTGCATGTGTGATGTGATTGCTAAATGATGACAAAATACTGTGGTCATGATTAATCAACAGGAACCTGATGGTTGATGAAAAATTTAAACTCAAAGATGATCACACATGAGTCAGTATTTCATTTCGTGAAAAGTTTTACACCAAATCTATGTATAATGATATCATTTATGCTGGTCTTATTTCACCTAAAGATGACTTATTGCCCTATTGAAACGCCCACTTTGGGGCCCATCTTATAGTAGGATTTTTTATTCCTGGTAGTTGGAAAGGGTAACCTTGAGGAGGAGGAAGAGGTACAGGTTTAGAGATCATGTCGAGGTAAAATTGGGTAAGTTTTGTAATTTGGTTAAAAGGTGTCCCATTTGATTACAACATATGTACCTTCTGTGTTTAGTGGTCTTTTCATAGGAAAGGCCACCTTAAATTTCATTTGTATCCGACTTAGCATTTTAATTGCAATTATTACAATAGCCCATAGATCACTTCTTACTATATTTCTAGTTACTCATATTTAGCTTATGAAATTAGAAAAATGCGAGGTTTCTCATCATTATCCTACGATTTTTGATCATTCAGATCAATGACAAATTTCTTTGACAAACGTCTTTTAGTGCTGCAGCATCAGTTGAAAAAGAGCCTTAGATTTCTACCAACCAGGGCCGGAATAATAACATTTGCAATCATAGCTAAAATTGATCATTGGGTTGTGTAGTTCATGAAACTACGTGATGACAAAATAAAAGTGATGGCAATTTGCATAAACCAACATTTTGCAAAATGGCCGCCATCTTAAACGTAATAGCACTACTATGGTGACTTAGTGTCGGAATGTATGTTGTCTGGGTCAAGAGGTTCAATATACAATTGCCAGAATTGCCTGAGTCATGGAAATTTTATATACACGGCTATTTTTCAAGATGGCCGACATCTAGTCAAAGAAAAAACATATATTTCTTATTATATAACCCATGAAGATGATTTTGGTGTCAAAATGAGTGTTTTCTGGGTCAAGGCTATGATCTTTAATTTGACACCACAATCATCTTCATAGGCTATATAATAAGAAATGTAAGGTTTGTGTCAATAAAATGTCAGCCATCTTGGAAAATATCGGCACATGCAACATTTTATAGTTTTAAGAATAGTTTTATTGAACTCCTTGACCCAGAAAAAACATTTTGTACACCAAAATTGTCTTCTTAGGTGTTTTTGGCTTTAAGATGGCTTCCATTTTGGAAAATGGCGTCGTATGCAAATTGCCACCACTTTTAATTTTTGTCATCACCTGTTTTCATGAACTCCACATCTCTACGGTCAATTTTAGCTATGATGACAAATGTTATTATTCCGACCCGGTACCTCTCTCCTAAATTGGTTGGTGCTGCAGCACTATTTATCCTTCCACCGTAGAAGTTTTTATAGTCCGCCGGATTCATAGTCCACTTACAACTGTAAGGAATAGAGCACTAGATTCGGATGACTCTTTACGCAACATTAGTTTCACGCTGTCGTCTATGGAGCCCGGACTATGGCTCCCGGCGGACTATATTTCCTTTTACACCTGTGTCTCTGCATATATCAGGGTAGGTTAGTGGTCTAAAGTCAAGGCACCCTTTCGTCCGAGAGGCACACGGTTTGATCCAATATTCACGAACTATTAGAGACAACATCACACTAGACTGGTAATGAATGGAAGCAGCAGAGGAAGCTGTTAAGCTCACCTCTGAAGAGAGCCAGTGTAATTTTGTCCAGGATCTGATCTTCAAACACAGCATGCATCTATATGGGGTCTAGCCCGATGTCCAATTTGTGAGTGTGGAGAGGCTGTACAGACAGCAGACCATATATCATCAATGCATGTCGCCTCTACCACCCTCCATATAGTGCCCTGGGTCTCGTTGAAATAGATAACTATGATTGGCTGTTGGATCACAACCTTGAGATCTAGCCCTTCCTCGTTTGTGGCATACAATAGAAGAAGTTACCTAAGCTTGGACACGGAATTCTCCACAGAATTGTACAAGGTGACGACCCGGGAGGGTCCTGAGAATCTTGAGTGTCAGACCCTGGTGCCACACGGTGTCATATGCTGCAGTAGGGTCCACCGGGATGACGCCTGCCTTACGACGCTTTTACCCCGGGGTTTACCATCTGATGGACAGTGCTCCGGCCACGGAGAAATCCTGCTTGTTCATCAGGCAGATGGGATTCGATGACTGGCTCCAGCCGGGCCAGGATCAGCCTCTCAAGGAGTTTGAAGGAAACACACAGTAGTGATATTGGCGGTAGGTCTTAGGGTTGTCAACAGGCTTGTTTGGTTTGGGGAGTGCGATGATGGTAGCCCTCCTCCAGGTCTTGGGTAAGGACTGGTTGGTGAGGCCATGGAGCCCAGACTATGGCATCATAATGTTGTTCTTTTTGGGGGCTATGAAAATCGTAATGTTTGTTCTTAGAAAATTTAGTAAAACTTAAACATGGTTCTATAAATGTATAATACGAAAATAGCCCCGTCCACGAAGTTGGTGAACGTTTTTGGCTAACAGTGTTGTTCAGTTCACCCGGTAAACAACTTGTTTAAACTTTTAAACAACTGTTTAAACTTTTTAAACAGCGTTTTCTCTGTGTATGGCCATGCCAGAATGCTTCAAACATTCAAATGATTTTAATTTAGTCATAAAATAAGTTTCCGTTTACTGAGTAAATACGTTTGAATATGTAAAGATGAGATTTTTTCCATTTAAACAATAAAATTTACTTTTATTTGTTTCATAAAACATACATCTACTTATATTTGTACAATAATAAAAGTATAGGCCTATTATCACTCTGTCAAATTCGGATTGTTCCTCGCCTCGTGTAATAAAGAAATACACATCTAACAGTGCCATTGCAATAAATATTTCGTTTTTATACCTCCTAAAATACCAAAACAGGATGGATGGGATGAAGGCAACTATCTTTTTAGTCTCTTTTTATAATCTAAACAAAAAATAAATGAGAATATGAAACAATTTACCTAATAAACACTTTTACCGCGGTCACGTTCGAAACGAGGACGCTATGTTCACCCCACATTGGGCCAGACATAGCAGATACACCAACGGCCCATACGGGACGAATAATTGCCTAATTTGACAAGTAAAATTAATTCTATTTGCATTCCTTGGGAGTCATTTCTTCTTCGCACCTTTTCACCAGTCAATCATCTGCTACTGTAATAAGTGAATTTCGTCCGAGACTGCTTTTGGTTATCTCAGCCATTGCCGTGATTGGGTTTTTGGCCACATAAATGTTGTTTTTTTTGGGTCCGGAATTAGACAAATACATGTGAGTGATCAAGCAAAATGAGCCTGAAGTCGGTCAGATTCGATTTTTACTATTCCATGTAACTGTGTTCACCATTTAAAAAGCTACAGTTTGCTGAAATCCCCCCCCTTTGAATTGACCAATGTGAGAATTTCAAGATACAAATCAGAATTAACTATTTGCGACTGGGTCCAACCATTTTGGCTTGATCACAGCAGAGAATGATGTTGGATAGCTTGGAATACAAATGTTGTTTTGTGTTGTTGATGATATTGTTTGCTGTTGTTATTAAAACTTGCTGAAAAGGTATATGGCAGTGAGGATCGTCTCACTGATGGTATTGTTGGTGAGTTTCATTTGTTAAGGGTCACGTATTAGTTTATAGGATTCATTAGTCAGTCATAACGTTTCTTTGAAAAATGCAAAGAGATTTGCCTAGTAAACTATTTTATTGTAAGCTTGCATATGCTACATTGAGTTGTTATATTTTATAGAACTTGCATTCCTCTCCTAAAATTCTATAAATAACATTTGACCTATATACTTCCTTTTATCCCGTCTGCAGAAACCTTGTCTTAGAATAGTTTTTCAACGACGAATTTGGCGAAAAAAGTTCTGAATAGTGTAAAAATCTGGTCTTGGGGTACTGCGACCATAAGCGTGCTATCCCTAACATGTCCTAAACAAAAAAGAAATGTTGTAAGTACATGCCCCAAGACAAATATTCAAGACAACGTCCTCTGTCCGGTTTGAGACATGTCCCCGTTAAGGAGCTTCCGCAATGTCCTGTCTGCATGCAAGACACCATGGTGGTACGCAGGATTTTTTACTGGGGGTGCGGATCTACGAAAATTGGACTTTTTTTGTCGGAAAAATGGACCTACCCCCCTAAAATGGGGGTCCTTTTTTTGGACGTTTTGAATAATGCCATCACCAAAAATGGGACTTTTTCGCATAATTCTCTAAATTTTAGACCTTTTAGCCAAAAAAAAAAAACTCGGCAACAGTGACGCTTTTTTTTTTCAACCTTTGTGGAATTGGGGGTGCGCCCCCGACACCCCCCCCCCCCCCCCCCCCTGTCGACTGTGCCTTCAAGACACTCATTTTAAGGTCAGTTTGAGACCATCCCAGAATTGAGTCTTGCGAGACACGACAGACAGAGAAATTATGCCTACTAATTTAATAACGTTCTTGACATGTCTCCATCGAGGGACAACAGGGTTGTTTCTATGTCAAGACATGTCTCTCTTTAGCAAGACACACGCTATCAGACAGTTTTTGCAGTGAAAAAAGCCTTTAAAACATTTTGTTTCATATGATTCTCGACTAGTATGACTATCATTATGTATTAGAGAATTCTCCGAAAACAACTCTGGGAAATGGTTCTGTAAAGAATCAAAAGGTTCTACGTCAAGCTTTATAGTATTACGAATAAAACCCTCAATTTCTTCCTAGATTCAATGCTATGACGCGTGATTAATCATGTCCGACTTGCCAATATCATGATTCGTGAACAGGAATTTCCTGTTACTCGGCCTATCTTCCATCACACAAGAAACCACGTCAATATTTACTAGAAAGTTGTAGAAAAAAGCCTTTAATACTACCTTTCTTTGGCTAGCTCTTTGCTATCCTAAGTAACCCCTAATGTCCTATAAGTTCCAAACGTTTTTTTTTTTTGTGTGACGTGTGACAACTAGAATTTCCTTTGGCATACTGATGAGGGATTCTCTGGTAAAAATGAAAGTAGATTTAGTGGCAAGGAAGTTAAAAGTTCGGTATAAAAGTCAAATGATAATAATATGAATTCTACTAAGCCTATATTTAACTTAAGATGACGACCATAAAGGCAGGTGCAGCGCGCGAATATTTATGGAATCATATAGAACGTCATTTCAAACATTCCCGGTTTTGCTATTAAAGTCTGCACATTCCTATCTCCCAATATTCCGCGTCCATCTTTGGAATCAGTTCATGGAATACTTGTATTCAAAGTCGTCTATATATCGCGATGTATTCCGTGTATCATAAATACGACGAAACCATGGTTCATATTTTTCCCTCAAAAAATTCCAGGTCCGGATCGTTCCGACTGCAGCGTTGAAAGCGCGCGGCTTGGGGGCTAGACCTTATTGCAATGCATGTGTACAATACTCGTCTATGGAAGTTATGTTATGAACGTGATTTAGTATATTGGCTTGCCCCTCCTCTGATAGTAAATTATTTGCTTTGCTATCGTAATGTAGCGGGTAACATGAAGCGGTAACTTTGCCGCCGCAGTGGCAAATGAACAACCCCCTTGCGATGAGGATAAATAGGGGTCGTCCGCCTTGTCAATCTATCGGCAAATTCTGTGTTCCTTCCTCCCCGCCTTTCACTGGCTATATATAATGCTGTGTATTTCTTATATAGGTTTCGTTACGACGAGCGTGAGACTGCGTCAGTCAAAAGTAGACACATCACCAAGTAAGTGAGACCTGTTTTAAACACGTCATTTTTTTGTACGTTTGTCATTTGGGGAGTGACCCGTTTAAGTCAAGTTTTCAATCTTGAGAGAATAGCCCTTCACGCCCCAAAACCCTTATCGTAAAGTTTTCTCGCGACCGATTTTCAACAACCCGTTTGATGTGAGCTGCCGCTGCAAGGTTAGTTTTGTCTAATACCCATTGATACTCTGGTAAAATTACTTATTGGTCAACCAAAATGGCATATTTTCGCTCAAAAAATTAAAAACATCCAAACTAAACAACAATCCTTTAGCCCTAAGATTTCACAGGGTAAATGAGAAAATTTAGTACCTCTATTCTTCAGATACCAAAAATTTTGACCACTTCCCGAGAAGTTCTGGGGATGAGGCTGTTAGCGATCTGACCATGGCCCTATTAACTGATGGAGACCTACAAATGGAATAAGACATCCAGGAAGACCAAAAGTCGAGAGAGACGAGATCACCCAGTTCCTAGGCTCACCAGAGAAAATCCCAAGATAGATCTTTATGGTGTCACCTTGGAGAGACCTTCATCCTGCAGTTTTTTGCATCGGTT